>PVLA01006749.1:0-22058 GCA_004027455.1 Hydrochoerus hydrochaeris | reverse complement strand
CTAGAGGACCCTGCGGCCCACATGCTGCTCAGAGCACTTCTCTAAGGGGGTCCGAAACTCTGCACCCCTGCTTCTTGGAGCCTCGAGCCACACTGTCTGCAAAGAGGTACCCTTGGGGCTGTGCTCTTTAAAGTCACACCCTAGGGCTTCCCACAGGGCTCACATGAGGACGGGGGTCTCCCATGTCCTTGGCCTCCTCTTCCGAACTCAGTGAGCTCAGGGTTTGGGATAGAGCGATTCACACGCAAGCATGCTCAGACACACTTATTCACGGTGTGCGTGGTTTTCCTGCTTCTTTCTCTATTGCTTTCCAAATTGCTCCTGAGCACAGCCAACACCTGAAAGGCTGGAGCGCTTGCGAGCCAGACCAGGAAAGGCAGCTGACCTGCACCTGCGCGAACACGGGGGCAGTGGAGATGCCCACCCTCAGCCCTGCTCCCTGCAGAGGCCACGAAACCAGGGCTTTGGGCGCGACACTACAAACGAGCAGGGAAACATGTTGGTTTTCACTGCTAGGATCTACTTTAAGCTGCTCCGGTGGGAGATTTTTTAAAGCATCGCTTTCTACCAGATCTGTCTTGGATGTGTGAAGCATAACAGCGTTTTATCCATCTCTGGGAGCAGGCAGGTGGCTGGGGATGGGGCTCCCCACAGAGACTGCGTGGCTTTGATCCTTTCCCCCTTTGCGCCGTCCCTTCCCAGGTCACCTCAAGCCCTGGCTCCAGTCAAGCAAAGATGAAGCTGAATTAGCCTGAGAAGCTGCCCACGCATCCGAGAGGAGCAGGAGGAAGCACGGTCCTAAATGATTCTTCAGGGAAGGGCAGCCTGACACAGAAGCTGCCAGAGACTCACCTTTGTCCCTTCTTTGCCGGCAAGGCCTGGGAGTCCCTGTTCACCAGGAGGGCCTGGGGGTCCAGGATGGCCCCGCTCGCCCATTGGGCCTGTTTCTCCCGTAGGACCCTGGGGAGAAAACCAGCACGGCCACCTGTCATCCTCTGGAGACTTGCAAGGGTGTGGCCACATCCTGAGACTAAGGACACCCTGGATCCCCAGGCACAGGGCCACCAGGGGCCACCACGCCTCTTTCTTCCTCTATGAGCCTGTCCCTTCCTGTCAAAAGCCAGAAGGCAGAAAGCTGGGTGGACACCACCAGTGCCCACGGCTGGACTGTGCCACATTGGCTGTGTGGAGATGGCCATCATGGGCTGGAAGCCTGCTGTCCTCAGCCCTGTGCTGGCACGTGACTGCTGCCCGTCTGGTTGCCCTGACTCCCAGCCTGGGCAGCTACTACTCTTCCCACTGACCATGATCCTCTGAGACTGGCACAGGTGGCCCAGGGTACTGGCAAGAGCCAGTGGACTTGGCTTCCTTGGACACTGCAGGAAGAGCATGTGCCCTGGGAGGCCCACGCCTGTCCCCACACGGACCCTTGGCACAGCCATCAGCACGCGCACCTTCCCCACAGCAAGATCCCTGGCACAGCTGCTGCTGCTGCCCACTGCCCACTGCCCACACCTGAACACCTGCAGCATCACCTCCCTCGGAATCAGGGGACGCGGGCCCCGAGCCCTGATCCTCCCTCCCTCCCGCACGGTAGAGACACCTGAAGCCCAGAACCCTGGGGTGCCGGGTCTCACCTGAGGACCAACCACACCTGGGGGTCCCGGGGGGCCGGTCTTGCCTTGGAAGCCCTGTGGAGACAGACAGCAGACTGGGGTTGCAGAAGCCGCCTCGCCATCCTGGCCGCCCTCCTCGGAAGGCCTGGACCCCTTCCTGCCCTGTCCCCAAATGGTGGATTTCATCAGAGAAGCCCTGAATTCACTGCATGCAAGTCACAAAGCCAGACGGGTTCGTTCCACGCCGCACTCCCGTGCCCACGAGCTGGCTCAGGTCACGAAGCGTTCGTTTCCTGTGGGGATGTGGGAGCGACCTCCAGGCTGTTCTCATTAGTGATTCTGTGGGGGTGCCCCTGATTTTGTCACAGACGCCTCTCACACACGACAGGAGAGCCACCAACCCGCTCCTCCGTGTGCGTTTAGGACAGGCAGGAGCCAGCTCGCAGCCGGTGGTGCACAGGTATTATTTTTAACCGGCTGCAAGGACAGTCTGTTCTATGTGCGGCCCCAACAGGCGGGGTCTCTGCAGAGTCCAGGAGCTCAGCTGCGTTCGCCGGGCCACACTGGCCATGAGGAGCAATGTTCTTGGAAGCCTGCGCTTTCCCACTCAGGAAAGTGGGGACACAGACAGGAAGGGGGCGCAGTGCCGCGGGGAAGCAGCAGAGTCCTATGAGGAGCTGCGAACGTCAGCGCTAACAATAGAGGCCAAGAAGGCCTGGCCATCTGGTCTGTGGTGACTCAGAGACCGGCCGCGGCTGACATGGAACCAGCCTGCAGCTCCTCGCTGGGAGACGGGCTGCAGGCTCTCACGCAGGGAGAGGAATAAAAGCTTGTGTGTTCATTTAAATAAAGATTAAGTTGACACTCAGGGCCAAGTGAGTGTCCAAGGAGGCTGTTAGTGCGGCACGGGCCACCGGAAATGGCACTGTCCCCAGCATGGTCTAATTATTTGAGTGGCCCCTTTCCAGACTAAGATGGTGGGTGAACAACACACAGTATGCAAAACCTCCTACCCTGTCTCCTTGGGAAGGTAGGAGAGAAAAATGTGCAAAGCCTGGAAGAAATGTTTTAATTTTTCTATAAACAAAAGAGCTCTGTAATCTCCATTTATCAGCCAGCACAGGCTGTGCAGAGCCCGGCAAAGACATAATTAAAAAGGGTTTCAGCACGAGCCACCAAAGAGAGACAGGAGGGATTTTTCTAAAGCAGACAGCAAGACTGTATCATCAGCTACGGCACTCAAAGCCCCGTCTCACACAGGGCCAGCCGGTGCTGGGGGCGGCCCCCCCAGACCTTTCAGCACACACAAGCTGGCTGCAGGGACAAAGGACTTTTCTGCCATACCAGCATGGCTGCTGCTCTGCCCAGCAGAAGAAGCTAACAAAACTTGGTGCAAATTGTCCTTTACACTGCACAAAGCAGGCACACACAGAGAAGGATCACAGCTAGGTGACAAGGAAGTTGCCGGGCACCTCATGGCCTCAGCTGTCCCAAGCCTGGGACCCCCAAGGCACATGTGTGACCCAAATCACTTGGTGCCCAGGACAGAACTTCCATGAACAAACACCCAATAGGGGTGCGGTGGGAGTCAGGAAATGGTCACGTTCCTGATAAACGTTTTCACTGCCAAAGTGAGACGGAGGGACCCAGGGTCCTGGCAGCCTGAAATGCCATTAGGGCGTAGTGAAGGCCACCTTCTGCTTGCAGAGATGACAACCACCCGCACAGCCGGTGCCCACAGAGAGGCCAAATTTCAGTGCAGCCGGGCACTGTTCTTCATTACTGCTAAAGCAGTGGGCAGGGGCATCCTCCTAATCCCGACTGCCAGCCCCAAGCCTGGCATCATGGCTGGGGTGCAGTACAGGCCTGTCACCCTCCACTTGAAATTTACAGTCTCACATCACCGGATGGCACAGCTGTGTGTACAAAAACCGCACAAGGACTTTCCCAACCCAGGCCCGCGGAGCTCCAGCTGGGCCACATGCACGAGGTTTCAGCAGCCGGTGACACTTGTCAGGGTCCTTGGGGTTTAACTGTGGCTTCTGATCGAAGTCACTAAGACCAACAGCCAGTCAGCTCCTGCTTGCTGCCCACAGGTGTCCAGGGCGCCACAGCTGGTCTGTCCCAGCCAGCAGGGCCCCCAGACCGAGCTCTACAGTCACAGCACTCCCGCAAGCAGGAAAAGGAAAGGCCAGGACGTGCGGCCCCAGCACCCAGCACCCAGCACCCAGGGTACTCACAGTCTCGCCTCTCTGTCCAGGGTGCCCAGGGAGCCCGTCCTTGCCTGGGGGACCCTAAAAAAGGACCCAAGGAAAGATGTTGGACTCCAGAAACGCCCCTGCTGCCGTGGGACCTGGCACCTCACTGGTCGTCAGAAATCACAGCTCCCTCAGTGACTCTAGCCCTGTAACTTTCTCTGCCACACACAGTCACAGTGACAGTGATGATAAGGACCCTGGAGAAGCCAATCCAGGTGGTGTCGCTGGCACCTGCCTATCACCCTACGGCATGCCATAGTCATCCCACAGGGCACAGGTATCATGTGCATCTCCCAGGAGCAAAGAGACGAAGAGAGAAGCCAACCAGACCAGCACTCTAAGGTCAGCAGGAGGTGGCCAGCCATCCTGGGGCCCGGTCCATCCCACCACAGCCTCGCCACCAGCGGGCAGTAGCCCCTGTGATTAGGTAGCTTGCTGTTTTAGAGGTGCTTTGAAGAACTAGGCTGTATCTTCTGAGACATGAGCTGGGTCCCCCAGAAACCTATGCTGACATCCTAAGCCCCAAACCTAGAACAGGCCTTGCTTGGAAATAGGGACTTTGCCAGTGTGATCAGTTAGTCAGCCAGTGACTGAGGTCCTTATACAAAGACAGCTAGAGACCAGGGAGGGGATGGAGGCCGGGACAAGGATGGAGGTTAAGGGTTGGGAGGGACCCCAGGCCTTGGAGGGTGAGAGGCTGGAATAGAGGCTCCCCAGAACCTCCAGAGGGAAGCAGCCTGCTGAACCCTGAACCCCAGGACTAGGGCAGAAGAGGGTCAATGCTGCTGTGTTTGTGACCATTTGTTATAGCAGTCCAGACCCAACCGGACCATCACGAGGGTCTGAACAAAAGAGGGACCCATACTGTGGCTCAGGACTGTCCAGGCAGGTGGACACAGCCATGGGCTGCCACCCTCCTGCTGCCCAGCCAGGGTCACGCTGAACCTCCTCCCAACCAGAAGTCCTTAGGGAAAGGCCAGGCACTGAGGGACATCACATCCAGGGGACAGGGCAGCCAGCCACGGGAGAAGGTGCTACTTACCGGAGGACCCTTTGGTCCAGGGAAGCCAGTGGGTCCTTGAGGTCCGTTGGGTCCCTGGGGACAGGATGGCTAGCATGAGACAGAGGGCCTCTCCCCAGCAGCCTGGCACTCACTGTGCCACAAGCTTCCCTCACCGTACCAGCCCCCAACCCTCTCCAAGAAATGGGGGACCCAGCCCAGGGTGTTGAGGAGCCAGTCGCAGACTGATGGCCTAGGTGTTCGGGGCAGGTTGGGGTTGAACACCCACTTTGCTGTGTCTCAGCAGCCTGGGCACCCTAAGACCAGGCCTGGTGGGTGGGGCTGACATTTCCAACCCAGCGAAGGCTGCACTTCTGGGGAGCTCCCACCATGGGGTCTTAGGAAAACTCCACTCCTGGGCAGGGTTACAGTGGACCTGCAAAGGTGTCCCAGAGCCCTGGGCAGGACGCTTACCCGCTCACCGGGAGGGCCGGCCGGCCCATCGCCTCCAGAGTTGCCCTTGGGGGAGAGAGAGAGAGAGAAAAGCTTGCTGATGTGGATGGGACGACTGCAGCCTGTGACATCACTGAAGTGTCCTTGTGTGTGCCCTCCTCAAGCTCTTCTGTCCTCAGGAGAGGACGCCTCAGATCAGACTGGCCAGTGACCCCAGACTTCGCCTGTCCTCTTGCCCCACACCTGCAGCTGACCTGAGTTGACAGGGGCAGGGCCCCGACATTTCCAGAACATTCCCCTATGGAAGGACAAAGGCTGCACCGAGTTGCCCAGGGCTCTGTCCCCCACACCCCCAGACGTGGGGTGCACTGATCGCTGGGAGTGGGTAACATGTGGGAGGGACCCAGAGCTCAGCGGGGAGACCTTCCTGCAGCCCCAGCCAGGCAGAGGTCCATCCCACGGGGTCCTCTGCAGTTCCAAGGGGACAGATCAGGGACAACAGGGCACTGTCTGCAGACATGCTGGCTGGGCGGGAAGACGCAGAGATCACCCAGGCAAGGGTCTCTGCTGGCCAAACAGGGTGGTCTGCATGGGGGCCAGTCAGTGGCAGGATGTGGGGGTGTCCTGTCACCCTCTGCCTCCTCTGCAGTTCCTCAAGCTCTCAGAGGCTGCTGGAGGGCAGAGTCGGCCTTCAATGCCTCCTCTTTCAAACCAAAAGCCACAGAGCACTCTCAGGTGCACCCAGTCACCTCAGCAGTGACGCTCAGGCTCACACGGTCACCGCAGAAGGAACCAAGAACATACCTTGGGGCCAGGCTTCCCCGTGATGCCCCGCGGACCTCTTTCACCCCTCGGACCCTGCAGGGATGGAGAGAACAAAGGAAGGGAGGAAGGAAGGAAGGAAGGAAGGAAGGAGGGAGGGAGGGAGGGAGGGAGGGAGGGAGGGAGGGAAGGAAGGAAGGAAGGAAGGAAGGAAGGAAGGAAGGAAGGAAGGAAGGAAGGAAGGTCAGCTCAGAGGCCGGGCTCCCGGAGCCCACCTGCCCTCCGCACAGGCCCCTTCCCTGCTGGGAAGCCCTTGGGCCACAGGAAGTTACCGTTGGGCCTCGCTGTCCCCGTGGTCCGGGTTTTCCAGGTGTCCCCTAGAAGCAGAGATGAGATGGTCAGGCCTGCCCAGGATCCCACCTCCCCGGGGCATGGAGATTCTACCCAAGACTCATCTGGGGTGAAATGGGAGAAAATCGGGCCAAGGAGTGCCCAGCATGGTCTGGCGCTGCACATGGCTGGTACCCACAGGGCCCCGAGGAAGCAAAGTTTCCTCCCACAGTGGGACAGACGTTCCCTGCCAACCTGGTGTCCAATCTACAAAGCTCCTCCCCCTCCTTCTCTTCTCCTCCCTCCCCCTCCCCTTCCTCCTTCCCTCCCTTCCTCCCCTCTCTCTCTCCTTCCTTCCTCCTCTCTCTCTCTCTCTCTTTCTCTCTCTCTCTCTCAGCAGGGGGAGAAACCATTATTGCAAAAAAGAGAAGAAAGTCAACTCCTTTCATACATAATTTACTTCTGCTACTGTTAAGAGTATTAGCCATTAAATTTTCAACAGGCTCTGCGGACGGGCAAACCTGCAATTTAACACATACATCACAGATCCAAGAGTCATTCGCTTCTCTTGTAGAATTCACTCCCTTTCCAAGCCTGCTTTGCATCTTCCAAACCACAGAAAGCAAATGCCTGCCCTGGGTGTGTTTGTTTTTATTTTTTATTTTTTTTCTTCTGAAGTACAGACAGGATGCCTGGAAAATTTGGTTTATCACCAGCACACGGAAGGAACGGATTGAACACAGCCTGGTGCTTTGTGACATTGGGCTCCTCCCTGGGTTTCATCCTGGTCCCCACGGCAGTGCCCGAGCCGGCTCTGTATGGCTGAGGGCCACGTGAGCGGTGTCTTCTCTCCGGTTCTCATTCACTCGCTGCCAAAATCGGAGCCGCTCTCCAGTCTCCCGTTTCAAGATACATTTTAAAAAACCATTTATAAGGTGAGGAATTATGCTGCTTTTTAAACAATGCATCCTGGTCCCAGCGCTTTGGTTCTGTGCCAGTATCCGTCGGCTTCATACTGATCTTTGCAGGTGAAGATTAGGGCGACACCCGCAGCCTCCATGAAGCATCATGTTGGCATAGACACCCAGACAGACCTGCAGTGAGGCTGAGATGCCATCAGGCCCGCTCTTGCCAGCCTCCGCCAGGATGCGGCCCTCAACTTGACAGTCCCACCCCTGGGACCCCACCTGGAACATCATCTCACAGCACAGACGGCTCCTGGGTGTAGCTGGGCCACACTGTGCCTGAGGCCGAGGCGCCTGGCCTTGCTGGGCCCTGAACAGAGTCATGGCAACTCACTCCATCTGGTTCTCAGGTGGCATCTTGTTCATCAGCTTCCGGCGGACACAAATCCAAGCCCAGGTTTCCACCCTGGTAACTGAGACCATTCCACAGAAAGTGCTCGTGACCCTTCACAGCCTGCCCACAAGCGCCTGTGCCCCTGGCCTCGCCAGGAAAGAATGGACAAGGATCCTCCTCCCTGGGCAGGGCATGCTGAGGCGGAGCCCCAGTGTTGGGCAGCTCCTAGCTTTTCATCTTCTGGCCCATGCTATGGACTGTGGCCAGCTCAGTGATGCAGCATTAAGACAGTTCAATGGTCCAACCCCGATGGTGGCGGAAGCCAGCCGCCAGCTCAAGACCAGCCAGGGCTCGGGGGATGGCAGAGGTGCCTGTGCGGCAGGAACAGTCGCCATTGGTCCTGTCGAGTATCCCCACGCCTCGGGGAGCCTGCTGGCCAGTGTGACAAATGGATGGACAGCCCTCTTGTCCTCTTCCTCTCCCCCAGCCCCATGCAGGTCACCCCCGTTAAACCCCTGGTGGGTCCCCGCTGGCCTCCACACCTCTCCCCAGTCCACACTGGGGACATTCCCTGCTCCTCTGCCTCACACCTCCCCTCCACTTCCACGTGTCCCTCCCACCTCTAGAAAGTGCCCCACTTTCCCGGTGCGACTCTGGGGGGGTCCCGATCCACAGGGTCAGGCACCTGCACCCGTGGCCCAGTAGCACTGGCCTCTGGTGTCCCTCTCTCACACAGACTAATGACCGCTTTGACCGCCTGGGTCCCCAGGGCCTGGCGAAGACGGTCACTCATAAAGACGAGAAAAATGTACAACTTCAAGGGATGGAACGGCCTCCGGGCAAAAGGAAGCCCCGAGCCCAGGGCAGGGGACAAAGTCACAGCCACCAGAAGTGGGGAGAGGTCGCTGAGAGGATGGCTCAGTCGCCGACATGAGAAGATGGCGCATGTGCGAGCACAGCCGGCCTCCAGCTTCCGCGGACCCCAGGGAGGCCGCCCGGGTCTTCCCTGGTTCACCACACTTGATGCAAAGCCACGACGAAACAGCCCGGGAGCATGGACCTCCCTGTGCAGCGCGACGCCACAGGGTGATTCCGTGTGAGGAGGCGTCCTGCGTGCCCCTGGACAGGCCGTGCAGACGGTGACAGAGGTGAAGACGGCCGCCCGGACCGAAGGGTTAGACACACTGGCGCATGCTCAGAGAAGCCGCATGGCCTCCGCCTCTCGTCTGGAGTCTGTGCCGGGGACGGAACGTCCCTGGCCAGGCTGGGTGGGAGACACCACCTTGAGGCTCCGTCCGGGTGGAGATTTTAGAGCCTGGCAGGTCGTGGCGTGACTCAGGCTTTGCGTTTTAGCTGCTGGCCATGACGCTGACACCCTGGCAATGCTTGGAAGGAACCCAGGTCATCTGTCCAGACTCCCAGGTTGGGTGTGGGGGGCCGAGGTACATGAGCCTCAGTGGGAGCAAAGGATGTGAGCTGTGGGGGCCTCGATCCTGGATCCCTGATCCGAGGGAAAACCCAGCGTCACATCCCATCACGGCTGCTGAGGGTCACGGTCTTCCCTGGTATAGCATGGCTGGTGCCCTGCATGGGAGCACTGCACCTGTCACCAGCGTCCCCCACTCACAAGACTCAGGCCACTGCCTGCCAGGGGCCCTGCAGTACCCCAGGGGACAGTTTCTCCCCAAAGACACCAGCCAGATCTTCTCCAGGAGGGGGAATGGAAGAAGCAGAAAGATGATAGGTAATAGGGGACAGAGGACTGATGGGTCAGTAATAGGGGACAGAGGATGGACTAACGGGTGCTGATAGCTAGACAGATGATAAGCAAGATACACAGGTACACAGACCAATAGAGAAGACGGGTGATCAATGGATGGAAGGAGAGAAGGAAGGAGAAAGGGTAGGAAGGAAAGGAGGGGAAACAGACAGAGACTGGGGGACAGAGACAGTGGTCACCCTTGTCTGCCACATGCCCTTGGCCTAGGCCAGGTCTGTGCTCCATGCTGTGGTCTGGCACTGCTGATGCCCAGGGTCTCCGCCAGGGCACAGCCCTCCTTGCTACCTGGAGGAGGTCAGTGGCTGCTTTCGCCTGCTGGCCTTGTGAAGCCCTGTGGGCCCCTGGGTGAGGGGGCGAGCCAGGCAGGGATTCAGGGCACGGTCCCGCAGCCTCAGCAGACAGCCCCGTGTCCCCTTGGGTCTGCAGACGAGGTGGTTCAGAGTCCAAGGCTCCAGGTATCCCCTTGCTCCATCCTGATGGGCTACGCATGCTCTGGCACCAGGACTGCACCCGAAAGTGTCCAGACTGGGGGCCCTGGGCCAGGGGGACATACCAGAAGATGGGACTTGACCCCTCCCCGCATGGCCCCAAAGGCCTGCATTCAGAGGGCAGTGGAGGAATCAAAGTGCATGGCACCTGTCACTGCCTAGCACACGGGCAGTGACATCTCAAGAGTACGGGGGAGGGTGGCAATACAGGGGAGGGGCTGCTTCCCTCTCTTCAAAGCCATCTTGGCAGGAAACCTTGGGCAGGAAGCAAAAGAGTGAGAATAGGAAAGAGAAAGGGAGAGAGGGAGAGAGAGGGAGAGGGAGGGAGAGAGCGGGAGAGAGAGAGAGAGTGGGAGAGAGAGAGAGAGAGTGGGAGAGAGAGGGAGAGGGAGAGAGTAGGAGAGAGGGAGAGAGAGGGAGAAATCTGTTCTGCTAAGGGCCGAGAGAGGCTTCTAGCCCGTGCTATTCACCAGAAAGCTCCACTTCCCCACCGTGCCTTGCTCCTGCCCACTGAGCCCATGTCACAGTGGTAGGGAGCACTGAGGAGAGTCGCTGGCACTTGGTGCTCAGAGCTGGAGGCCAGTGTCTAAGATCTGCCAGGCGGGAAAGCACTTTTGGCAGCACATGAGAGAGGAAATGAATGAGCCACTGACAGGAGAGGCAACCGCCACACGCCAAGGCAGCAGGAGCCACCTGCCCCGGGCCCAGCCTACTTACCCGGCCACCCTTCTCTCCGTTGGCGCCAGGGAATCCTGGGAATCCAATGGAGCCCTGAAAGAGAGGTGGCAAAGGAGTGGGCATGAGTGCCGACCAGAGTGAGGACTTCCGCTGCTGGTGCCTCCTCCCACCACCCACCCACCTATTCGTCCACCCAGCCACCCACCATCACCCATCCATCCTGCCACCTACCTACCCACCATCACCCATCCATCCACCCATCCATGCACCTATCCACCTATCTGTCAATCTACCCATCCACCCATTCACTCGCCCATCCATCCACCCATTCACTTGTGCATCCATCCAACCTACCTACCCAGCCGTCAATCCACCTGTCTACCCATGGGGAGCCGTGCTATAGCCACCCACCATGTCACCTACCATTCACCCACCTAGCCATCTACCACACATCACCACCCACCCACCCATCCACCCACCCATCACCCATCTGCCCACCTACCGCCCATCATCCATCCATCTACTCAGCTGCCCGCCCACCCACTCACTCCCTCAACACCCTTCCACTCGTCAGCTCAGTAAGTAACCTCTGGGTACTTCCGATAACAAATCTGAAAGCCCATCGGGACCCTAACACCCCCCCACACTCCACCCGCACACCCGAGGCTATAACACCCTGCGGGATGTAGCGGGGACAGGGAGAGGGACCCTCTGCTGCCCAGGTGGCCTGGGGGTGCAGTACCAACCTCGCACCTCAGACGTTTTGTTCACCAGGCCCATGGCCAGGTTTGTGTCCTTCCCACAGCGCCTCTAACTAAAGAGTGGCAGCTTGTGAAGTCAGAAACAGACGCGAGGTTATGCACAGACTGAGGCACCTACCAGCTACACAACCCCAGGCATCTCCACGATATCTGCAGACAGTGGACCTAAGGACTCTAGGCTGGTGAATATCCAGACCCCTACTACACTGGCACAAGGAAGGTGACAGTGAGCCACTGCCCGGGGCGCTGGTCACCACCTCCAGGAGGGCTCCACCCTCTGGCAGAGGAACCTGCTGGTCTGCACCTGGGCTTGTTCCCGGGAGAGTCCCCCAGGGAGCTGAGCTGGCCTACGTGCTCCCATGACCACTTATGCCACTTCCTGTGTCCACTCCTGCCCCATCCGGGTGGGAACCTGGGTGAAGGGAACCTAACCCAGATGGCACAGAGCTCTGCCCAGAAATGGGTCACCGCCGTATGGGACAGACAACTGCTGACCGTGATTCCTGTGCCATCCTTTCCTCTTTCCTTTCCTCACCAAAGGGACACGTGTTTGAAAGGAGGCAAAGTGTCCACCAGCCCGTCCTTGCAGCATTTGGGCGGAAGGCACTCAGCCCGGAGCGATGTCACAGCCACAGGGCCAGAGTCTGCTCCCACCAGCCCCACTCCTGCAGACCTGGGCATCTATATGGGGTCGGGGAGGACCCTCTGGACACGAGGACGGGGCGTTTCCCACACACTCCCTCATGTCACCAGGGCCAGGACGGAGCTCCGGAGACCTGAAACGCTCTGTCGCTGGACGATGGCGGCAGAAAGGTGGCAGTTCCAACCAGAGGCAGGCAGGGCTGCTCCGAAGCTAACTAGGTCTCCGCTGCAGGGAACCAGTTATTGTTTAAGGTAGAACCATGAATAATAAAATGTGAGGTTTGGGGAAAAAATAATGTTCCCAGCACTCCCCAAAGCCTTCAGGAGCTGCCCCACCTAAACTTCGACCTGACTGCTCACAGGAAAGCCCTCGGCTCTGCTCCGCTCATCACCAGCAAATCACCTGCGTGTCCCCCCAGTGGAGCAGAGCTGTGATGGCTCCCCGAGTTCTGGGTGAGGACAAAGCAGGGACAGGGCCCCTGAGGGGCACCAGCCCGGTGCCATCTCTGAAAGGCTGCCCTCACTGCCAAGCCTCCTTTAGACTTGGCCAAATACACACAAAGGCCACAAGTAAAGATAAGGAGCCACAGAAATCACGTGTCTCTGAAGCCAGAAGCCACCCAAGGACGGAGAGTGGATAAGACTGTGGCAGGGCCCTACCGAGGCTTAGGTTACCTTTGGTCCTTGTCTTCCGGGATACCCGGGTAAGCCTGGGACTCCGAGTTTGCCCTGGGGAAAGAGGAGTGCTGCGTTACACCGCAAGTGTGATGTTCCCCCAAAATTCCCAGAGGCTGCAGGACGGTCACACCCAAGGCTGTCTCTGTGGGCTATCTCTTAGCCTCCTGTAAGAGCTCAGGCCATAGGGACTCTCAAGGCAGGAAGCTGATGCCACTTCTGGTGTCCACTCCTACCCAGCTGGAGGGAGGGGCCGGGGCCCGGGGGTGGCCCTGTGGTGCAGAGCCTCCCTCCCCAGGACTACGCTCTCCGGCCAGGTGGGGACTGCACCATCCTCAGTGCCAGACAGGAACTGGACAAGGACAGAGGGGCAGCCTGGGTCCCCAAGTCTTGGGGACACTTGCAGAAAGTGCTCCTGTGCATGGGAGAGAGCTCAAGAGACCCGACTCAGAACAGTAACAGGATCCGCTCAGTGAAGCTCATGGCCCAGAGGAGGAGAGGGGGTCTGCATTCCGGAGCAGCCCCACCAGCAGCCAGGGAGCCCGAGGCCTCAGGAGGGGCCTGTTCGGGGTCTTGGATGGTGGCTGGGCATCTGCTATCACCAACCTTCTCCCCGGGGGGCCCCAGGGGACCTGGATCTCCATTGGGACCGCCACGGCCCTTCGGGCCTTCAGGACCATCTTCACCCCTGGGACCAGGTGGGCCAATCTCCCCCTGCAATGACAGAAGAGGCAATGAGGGGACCCCCACTGACAACTCCCACTGGCTGGGGGCGAGAGGCTTCTGCAGTGGAGCCCGGAGGCCATGCGGCTGCACCGGGGTCTCTGATGGGACAGCGCCATCCCCAGCTCTATCCCCAGCTCCAGCCCTTTCTCCCAGTCACCTTGTCCCAGCTGAAATAACCCTGCTCAGCAGGTACGGCCCTGAACTGCTCCTTCCCCAAACAGGCAGGAGGGATGGGGAGGTTGGAGGTGGACCACAGCACCATCCGGGCAGTTACCTGGGCACCACCAGCACCAGGAGACCCGAGAATGCACGTCAGAGATGGTGGTTTAAATGCCACCTCACCCAGTGTCCCCACATTGCAGGTGGGGAATCCTGGGCCCCAACCAGAAGGATCCCAGGGGCTGCTAGATCAGAGGCTGCACCATGGCTGGCTGGGGACCCCTGCCGAGTGGCCCCTGTGGCCTTTGGTCATCAGAGCAGCTATAAACAGCTGGGAGGCCCCATAAGAGGGTGCATGGCATGGATAGCAAGTGGGCAGAGCACTTCCTGTCCCAAAGAAGGTGCACCAGGCTCTGCATCCAGGAACGGGGGACAGCAGCACCACCCGCACTCAGGGCAGGTCCCTGCTCCATTGTGTCCTTGTGAAAGCGACAGAGCTCTGCTCCCAGGGCCAGAGTGTCCTTCACATGACCTCTGCAGATCTTGCCCTGGTCACACGGACCCCAAAGGTGTGCATCGAGCCACCCTAGAGGAAGGATCTGCAGGACATGCACACAGAGCTGTCGAGGCCCAGGGAGACAGGTGATCCAGCGTTCCTGCCTGCAGCTGCGACACAGCAGCAGGGACAGGGGACAGAACCGTGGGACAGACTCTCCTCCTCCCAACAGACATGCAAAGCAGAGTGCTCCTGCCATTTGCCTGCCAGACTGGGATAAAAGGACAAAGCACCATGTGTCCCAGCTCCTTGGTTCGGGATGTTCTGAGAAGACGCCTCTCGCCCCACTTTGGAGATGGAAATCTGGGCAGCGGCCTGCACTGGCTGGCAGACGTCTGTCCAGGTGTGCACACGGCAGCTGGCTGGCTGCGCCACCTGGGGAGGGGAGGCAACACCTGCCTCTGCCCGGCTCCCGAGCTGGGGAAATTTTGTCACTTTCTCTGCTGGTTATGAGACAATGTAGTTGTGGCTTTCTCCTGGGTACAAATGACTCTGGGCATGGCTACCCACTCTGGCGCCAAGGTTCATGATTCACCAGGAGAATGCCAGGCTGCTAGCTTCTCCTGAGAGAGGCAGCCCCAGGGGCCCAAGAGGGACTGGAGTGCTGTGTGGGGACCAGGTGGTGTAAGAGTTCAGGGAGACCTGGATCAGCAGGGTGTGGCCCAGGCCCGAGCTCTAGGACCTGCTAGAGAAAGCAGTGGCCCTGGCTGTCATAGGAACTTGTGCCTGTCAGACTTGTAATTCCCATCACCTCTCCCAGTCACGAGGGTCAAGTGAAACATTCCAAACCCAGTCTCAGCCAGAAAATAATGAGGCCCTGCTGACCCACTGTGACAGCCCGGGACACAGGAAGGACACCACCACGGTTGCCCCTAAGCCCCACATGCCCTGCCCTGTGACCAGGGTCCTGCAGAGGTGGGGCCTCCTTTCTGAGAAGCTGCTCTGTCACTCAAAACGCCCCTGCCCTTCCTGCAGGACCCAGCCTGTCCTGCCTGTCCTCCTGCCTGTCCCCAGCCCCGTCCCAAGCTTGAAACACTCACCCGGTCGCCCTTGATACCCATGTCGCCTTTAAATCCAGGGAAACCATCTTCACCCTGAATTGGGACGAGAGGACACCTGGGTCTACAGAAAAGAACCTGCCAAGCTCCCGCACGGACTGCACTGGGCACTGGGCACTGAAACTGCATGGACCGGAGGGCCGGTACCACCTGTGATCCCGTTAACTGGCAGCTCTGTGTCCTGCCTGGTCTGAATGGGAGCCCTGGACCCAGCAGCGCAAGCCGGCAGCTGCCCCAACTCCACCCTTCCGTGTGGGGCACGCGGCGGAAAGGGACAGACGCTCACCTTCTCGCCCTTGGTGCCCTTCAGCCCTCGAATGCCATCCGCTCCCTGTGCAGGCAGGAAAAGAAGGCGGCGGTCACCAAGGTGAGCCTGGCTGGGCCTCGGGGCAGGGCTGAGCTCTGTGCTGGCCCTGGCCGGCCCCCTCTCCCAGGACAGGCTTCGTGTCAAGACAAGCAGGATTTTCCGTCCCAGCCCAGGGGATCCCGTCTCCTCCTGTGTAAGAGCCCGGGCTCGTGCCTGGTTTGGCCCTGAGCTTCGGATCCACCCTTGTGAGGCAGACACAGCCTCCCCCCGTAGCGTCTCATCCCGGCCCTCCGTCAGGGCTCTTTCTTCTCTGATAAGCAGGCAGGTGAGGCCCTAATTGCCTTCCCACTGCTGGCAGGAAAAGACCCAGAAAACCCTGGGGCAGGGCCCAGCACGCGGCAGAGGCTGACGGCAGTGTCCGCTGTCACTGTGTGTTAGCACTGACACTGATGGACAGCGCTTCGTAACACCCATCAGTGACAGCAGAGGACTCATGGACATCCATCACCCCTCCCTGCTAAGTATGGCATGAAGGGCAGGGTCACACACACTGTCCAACATGCCGGGCCTGGACCCGGCCAGCACAGGTGACACCCTGGAACCCAGCCTCGCTGACGCTGCTCGAGCTCTCAGACCCCGAGGCTACGTCAGGCCACCTGCCTGCTGGCCCAAGAGAGGACCCACACCTCCTACTCAACTCCAGGCCGAGGCTGCTGCTGGCCAGAGTGGCCTCCTCTGAAGACCTGAGGGGTGGCCAGCTGCCCTCTGGTGGCCAGGACATGTCACAGCCAGTGCTGCGGTTCTGAACTGTTTCCCTGGGTTTGGGGTGAAGGGGCCCCAGAAGACACGGAGATGCATTCGGCAGTCAGCCTGGGGCTGGCGTGGCCTCCGTGGCCCGCCCTCTCTCTGGAGGGACAGCTGCTGCGACTCTGGAACCACTGGGGCTCCATGTCCTGGCAGTGTGGAGCAGGCTTAGCCAGGCACAGCCAGCGCCCAATGTGGGCAGGCCCGGCTCTGCCACCCCTCAGAAGGGCAAGGCAGGGAGAGCCCAGGTCGGTGGCACTGTGAGAACTGGGTCTGGCGCTGGGGTGCGGCTGGCTGATGCTCAGCAGGCTGACACCCCAGTTCCAGTACCAGAAGAAAAAGAGGCAAGGGCCTGGCCATGAGAGGGGAACCTTGTAAAAGGGACAGTGCCTTCAAGAAAGTACACGGGGCCTGTCCCCCTCCTTCCATGAGGACACAGAGGGAAGACACCATTTATGAGTCAGACAGCGCTCCTCGCCTGATACAGAACCTGCTGGACTTCAACTCGGGCTTCGAGCCTCTGGGACTTGGTAGGAGGTGTATATTTTGCTTCTCGGTCCCCCAGTTTGTGGGATTTGGGTTTCAGCAGCCCACTGTGATTTCTATCGCAATGTCCCCAAGAGCCACGTGTGCCAAAGGCTGGGCTTTTAGGAGGAGGCTGGACCATGAGGCTCACAGCTGACCCAGAAGAGGCGGGTCACTGTGCGTGTGGCCCGGAAGTGTTTAGTTCCATTTCCAGCATCTCCTTTGACTTGTTCCACTTCCTGTCCACCATGACGTGAGCAGCTTTTCCTCCACCAGGGCCCTCTGCCCCACTGCCCTGCCTTGGAGCCAGCAAACAGTGGGCTGACAGCGTGAGTCGCCTCCCCTCTTTTAATCTGTTGGCATCCAGTGCTGGATCCCAGCAATGAGAGAGTAACTGGTACAGCCCAACAGATTAAGACAGAGGCAGCCTCAGGAAAAGGTCCAGCCCTCTGACCCAGGACCATCTTATGCCAGCAGCGACAGCTGGACCACTGCCCCCTCCCACAGCTCTGCTGCATCCACCCTGCCCAGGCCTGGCCCGGCCCAGCAGGGCACCAGGATCTGTGTCCCCAATGAGACTCACTTTGAACCTCGGTTTTCCTTCCACTGTCTGCTTCCAAGTCTACCCGGATTGCTCATGTCACGAGTGAATTTTAATCAGACAGACAGATGAGTGCATTCTCCAGAAATGTTTTAAGGCAAACACCTTTCAGCCCACAGAAGCAGCCTTACGCAATTAGCCATGTACGGCAACCGCCAACGGCTTGCCGTGCGGCAGGAATTTGTAAGATAAACATGCATCTCTGGGCTCATGTAATCAGCGTTGCCGCTGAGTTACCACCCTTGTAAAATGCATTAGGTGTTTTCCTGGTAAAAGCACACTATGGGGGAGCCCGCCCTGCCCAAGGTTCTCAAGCCCTGAAGGTCACTCCCGACTGCTCTGTACTTGGACCATCTTGGTTACCGGGACCTGGAAGCTGGGGCCACTCGGGGACAGGGAAGGGACACTTGATCAGGAATCAGCAAGCCAGCAGCCAAGCAATGACTGGAGTGTGGACTTTAGCGTAACTAGGGGCAGGAGTCCCTGAAAACTTCAGTCCTGCTTTCTGGAGCTCCAGGACCCAGCAAGCAGTTGTGTGCTACAGGCACCAGTGCAGACAAGGTTCAAACCGCAGACGGAGGTGGGGAGCCCAGCCCCCACTTTGCACAGTCTGCAGACCGCACGAGTTGTCCTACGTGCGTGTGTTTTCCTGCTTTCCGCTTAAAATCATCCTGAAGGACAGAACCCACCCAGCTTCCCCTGATCTCTGAGCTGGGAGGACATGTCCCTCTGCTGGGGAGAAGGAAGCGCCCTCGCCTGCACCTGCCCCTCCCTCAAAGGAGGAGCCATGCAAGCAACTGGAGATGACACCACTGCAGCAAAGAGCTGGGGCAGAGCCTGTGAGTGCTGATGGGCCGGGGAGTGGGAGGGGGGGTGCTGTGGATGCTGCTCTGCAGCTCTGGGCCCCGCTTAGAAGATTCTGGTGCCTCGAGCAGCTGGACCACGACAGAAAACAAGAACATGCCTCCCACGGCTCCCCCAGCAGCTCTGGCCGCCCAGATGGCATCAAAGGGCACAGCCAAGGTCTCCCTCTGCAAAGGTGCAGATGTGCATCCGAGCTCCCAGGCAAGAGGCCAAGCGCCCTGCCTTGGCCGGGACCGTGGCTGCCAGAGGCTTGGCAGAGTGGCCTGGGCTTGGCGATGTGGGACAGAGGGAGGCATGTGAGATGGGAGGATGTGCCCTGGTCCTAACAGATGGGCAGTGCCCACCGCCTGCTTCCTTGATCCAACTACACATCATCCCCTGCTCCAAATCTGCCCTTCCTGGTGCCACAGAGACCCAATCCAGTGTCCCACCCCAGACTCGGAGGACATAGCTGCTTCGGGTGGTTGGAAGAGGTGCCACCTGAGGAATCCCCAGGACCAGCCATGCTGTGCCCCATCCCCCCCTGACCTCCACAGGGACCCAGAGCTGCACACATCCTGCTCACCTTGACTCCTCGAGGGCCTGGGTAGCCTATGGGACCCTGGGGGCCCGGTGGACCCTAAAACCAAAGGGAGACACCGTTAGCTTATTGCAGGGAGGGCACCTGGGCCACTGCTGTCAACTCCAGATCCTCCAGCACAGTGGAGTTCAGGGGTAACCCTCCCTCCCCCAGCACAGTCTGCTAATGAGCAGAGCAGGAGAGTGAGTGGCAAGGACACCAGGGCCAACAGAGCTGCCCAGAGACTGAGGGTGACCAGGCCAGGACAAGGGAAAGGCCAGTGCTCCCACAGAAGCGGCCATCAGAGAGAAGTGTCCCCAGCGAAGGGCTTTGGGCTAACGTGGCAGAGCTTCCGGTCACACAGAGAGCACAGGGCCACTGTCTGATGGCTCCTGGGAGTCCCCAGGCTGCCACCTCCTGGCCCAGGAGACTGTCCGGCCATTGACTGCCAGGGACCCGGGTACAGGGAGGACCCACCTGGCCTCCTTTCTCTCCTGGAGGACCTTCCTTGCCAGGGTGCCCCTGTCCGGAGAGAGAAAGCTCATCAGTCAACACCACCTCCAAGAGCAGCTGCCCCTGTCATCCGTCTTGCAAGGTGGCAGTGATGGTCACAACCCCCGCTGTCCCCTCCCCAGGAAGATGGACTTCAAGGACAGCTGCACAGGTACCCAGCACAGCCTGGCCACTCCCATCCCCTCTGCAAAAGGGCACAGGAAGCATCAGCCTGCCCTGACCACAGCCAACGCTGGTCCTAAAGGGGCACATGGTGTCCCACGCCCGGACCAGTGTGACAATAGGATGGCCACGATCGGGTGGCTCCTGGCTCAGCGCCCACCCTTCAGGGCGGATGCCACCAAATGCCCACGTGGGGACAGGGGCGAGAGGGTCCCGCTCAGGTCACACAGCAAAATGGACACTGGGACAAGAGGCTGGGACCTGACTCCAGCACCGCGGCCTCCCTGACCAGCAAGGTTCCTGCTGTCTGCAACCCACACCATCAGACACTGTCCCAGGGCACCGACTCTTCACACCTAGGGGCGGCCAGGGCTCAAGGGGTCACAACATCTGCAGCTGCAGCTCGAGACCCAGCCATGGGGACCGCTAAGAAACAGCCACCTGTGCCCTTTGCTGCTGCCTTCACAGTGCTGGGCGAACCCAGGGCCTCCATGCTGCGCTGTATCTCCAGCCCTTGCAGTTTTATTCTGAGGCCGAGTCTTGCTAAGTTGCCCAAGCTGCGCTCGAACTTTTGATCCTCCTGCCTCAGCTTACCCTGCAGAGTCCCTGGCATCACAGGTGTGCCCACCACGCCCTGCTCTTCGGCTCTGAGCTGCACAACTTGAGTTGATGCTTTTGCAAATGTGTGCCCCCCCCATAGGAGCCTGAGTGGCCCTTAAGGACATTGAGGCCCAGTGGGTGGGCAGGAACCTGCTGTTCTGGCCCTGAGGGGACACAGCTGGCCACCCCCTGCCTTCCAGAAATGGCATCTGTGCTACCGGTGCCAGCAGCTAGGGTGCCAGGGCTCAGCTCCAACAGTGCCAAGAAGGCGTGGCTTGGGGTGCCAAGGGGTCCCCTGCAGCCAGCTCTGCAGTCCCTGGAGGCCACGGTCTGTTAGGCATCTCTGGGGGTGGGCAGGTTCCCTGTGTGTGGGGCCTAGCGACACACACGGGGACAGCCCTGAGGCTGGTCACTCAGCACTGCTGCCCTCTTCATGCTGAGGCTGATTGGGCCTCTGTCAGAGACAGGGAGCGAGATGGCATGGTGCTCGGACGCCGGGGACACCAGCAGCGCCATCCCTGTCCATGCGACATGGGGCTGGTTCCCCGAGCTGCATTCTAGGCTGAGGAGCTGGCGGGGGCTCACTCACTCCCCAGGGTGCACCACAGCGAGCTTCTGTGGCTTCTGGCTTCTGCCTGCTGGTGTCTCCCCTGTATTCTGTAATGAGCACAGCTTTCATAATGGGGAAATAATAAGGCTCAAGTTATCTGCTAGGGAAGAGGGAAGCGGAGGCCCCTAACCCCAACCCCCGGCAGCCACAGTGCTGCTAATCCGGTTTCTCTCCAGATACTCGCACACCATGCACACAGTGGGAAGCAGTTTTAATTTAATAGGGGACCAAGAGCCTTTTCTCACATCACCAGAGAGTTTCGCAAACTCGACTTTTTGCTGGCTCTGTAATATTCCAGCGACCTGTAATCCACTTACCCTCCTCTCTAGTGCATTCGGTGGGCGACCGACGAACGCTAAGCTCTGGGGCACCGAGTCGGCCTCACAACACCTCCTACCCCTCGACCCCTTTAAAGCCACTTTTCCTTCTTCAAAACCTAAACCAAACCAACACGAGGAACAAGCAGCCCTCTCCATAAGGCTGCCCAGCAATGGAGACTGCATGCACCTGTGTGTGCGCGCATGTGCGTGTGTGTGTGTGTGTGTGTGTGTGTGTGTGTACATTTGTGCGCAACAAACCCCGGGGAGTGAACCCAGGGCCTCTGCACCGAGCTCCATCCTCAGCCTTTTTTAATTTTGAGGCAGGATTTCAGTAGGTCGCTAAGTTGCCCAAGCTTGAACTTGTGACCCTCCTGCCTCAGCCTCCCAGAGCTCCCAGGATGACAGGCATGCTGCACCACTGCACACAAAGAGGTGGATATTTTTATTTCTTTCCCCTCCACACACACACAAATCAAGGGTCTCTTCCCTGGGTGTCTGGACTCGGTCCCTGTCCACCTGCTGTTCCCAGGCCCTTCCAAGTGACCACACTCTAGGGTAGATTTCACGGTTTAAACACTGGCTCAGGAGAGAGACAGAGAGAGCCAGGGATGGGGCTCAGTGCACAGCACCCACCTGGCAAGCTGGAGGTCATGAGTTCAATACCCAAGACCAGAAAGAACCCATCCCCAGACGAGACAGAGGCCATGGGCTGCGGCGCCCTTTTCTGTCCATGCCGTGTCCTAGTCCATCCATGCCTTGTGACAATCGCTTCTCCAGGAAAAGGACACCGCATGTGGGAATTGGGCGCGGGGATCTTGGAATGTTTTGTACTGATAATTGTAATTTGTGTAGTTCACATGTGTATGTTTTTATGTAATGCTCAATATGGAGTTGAGGGTGGAGACTCCAGGGGGGTTGCTGGAGGCCCTCTAGATAACCCCTTTGTGAGGAC
>PVLA01006748.1:0-117713 GCA_004027455.1 Hydrochoerus hydrochaeris | reverse complement strand
GTGGAGGTGGAGGTGGTAGGAGGTGAATGGAGGTGGAAGTGGTAGGAAGTGAGTGGAGGTGGCTGTGGTAAGAGATGGAGGTGAATGGAAGTGGAGGTGGAGGTGGTAGGAGGCTAAAGGAGGCTGCCAGTGAGGAGTCAAAGGTCTGACCCTTGAAGGTGGCCAGGGAGGCCTCACTCAGAGACCAGGGGGTCAGCCGTGAGTGGAGGGAGTGACTGAGGAGCAGCATCAGTTCTGTGGCCCCAGAGCAGCAGTGCTGTCCTGTGTGTTTGAGACATGGCAAGGGCGCCCGTGTGCCGGACGACTATGATAGAATGAAAGGGACAGAAAGAGCAGGGGAAGTCAGAGGGGTGCGAGGTGGGAAGACAGCAGACTGCGTGGCTCCCAGGGCCCCGGAGCGCACAGCTGGGACCGGAGTTGAGAACACACACCAGGATGTGAGTGTTTACTGGTCAGGCTGGCACAGGGCAGAGCAGGAGCAGACAGACCTCCACACAGGTGAGCTGGCGTGGGAGCCGCAGTGACACTGAGCCATGGGTGCTATGTAGGGATGATAACAGGTGTCCTAGTGGACTGCATGTGGGCTGTGACAGAAATCCAGACCTAAGCACAGCTCAGGAGCTTGGGTCGCCATCTATTGAGGAAAGGCTGGCCTGGGTAGTGGAAGGGGACCATGCTCAGAGGAGAGGGTGGTAAACAAAGGCTTCATTTTGGACACTGTGGGCTGCAGGAAATGCCAAGTTCAGGGACAGAGGGAAACATCCCCCTGCCTTCCACAGGCTCGTTGAACTGAGCTGCTAACAGACAGACTAATAGGAGGGAAAGATACAACAAACTGATTAAAGCTGATGAGGGGGAAATCACAAGAGGCACACACAAAGCATGAGACTCCCTGCGGGCCAGATGGCTGGGGCGCAAGTAACCTCTGGAGCTCTGGAAATGGGAGACCCAGTAGGGAGGACATGGAGTGTCCTGGAGGCCAGGGAGAACCAGCTGCAGGAGAGAGGAGGGCAGGGACACCCTGGAACACAGCTGTGTCTCGGAGCTGCCGCGGCATGCCTGGGAACCTGCGCACGAAGAGCTCGAGCCTCTCCTGCGTCACTGGCTAACACAAGTTCACGCCAACTGCTTCCAGTGCTTTGGTTGAAGCCCCATCCTGCACTATGGGAGAGAATGGAATGAGTGACAGTTCTTTCAGTTCAAATGTCACCATACTTTGGGGTTTAGGGGATCATTTTCTGAGCTTCAACACAAGTAAGCAATTGGCTTTACGAATCCGGAATTTGGGATGGAAGCCTGGATGGATAGGTATTTGGCCGTGACTGGCATTTAGATGGTCTTTATTGATGATTCCTCCAAGTTCCTGAAGATAAGATGTAAGACTAAGCCCCGGCACTCAAACTAAGATATGGGGAAAAGAGATGGCAAAACAGAGATGGCAAAACAGAGATGGCAAAACAGAGATGGCAAAACAGAGATGGCAAAACAGGTTGAAAAGGCATGAAGCACAATATTGGAGGTAAACCAGGAAAGGAGATGACAAACAAAGGAAGTGTCATATACCAAGGAAAAAGTAACCACTTCTGGCAAGTGCTGCTAAAAGACCAGAGAATTTACCAAGGAATTCAGCAGCTAGAGGTCATGATGGCACCGCACAGTAATCCCGACCCCATGGCTCATTGTACTACAGAGAAGATTTACCACTTAATGAATTCTCCTAAAAGAAGCAGGTTTTTAAACACCAGTGACTCACTCATTTCAAACAATGTATTATAGAATGGAATGAAATACAATGGAATCTATTTACAGATTTCAAAAAAATTAGGTGGCCTCCTTGCATTTTTATATGACTTGAATAATTCAATTAAACAAATATATAGAGAGCATCCTGCTTACTATTCTAAGCACTAAGGATATAAAAAAAGAAAATATAGGGATAAAAACATAGTCATGTGCCAGAATTTGGGAGGCTGAAACAGGAAGGAAGAGGCAAACTCAAAGCCAACCCAGCTACACAGCCAGACCCATCAAAGGAAGACCAGCACAAAACAGAACGAACTCCCAGACTCAAAGCCAACCCAGCTACACAGCCAGACCCATCAAAGGAAGACCAGCACAAAACAGACGAACTCCCAGACTCAAAGCCAACCCAGCTACACAGCCAGACCCATCAAAGGAAGACCAGCACAAAACAGACGAACTCCCAGACTCAAAGCCAACCCAGCTACACAGCCAGACCCATCAAAGGAAGACCAGCACAAAACAGACGAACTCCCAGACTTTGCTGACAAGGAGCTCTCAGATACAATGGGGAGTTAGGTGGGTACACAGCTACTCACCATTTGATTGTATGGAGAATCAGATTGTACAGAAGCCAAACTGGAGAGGCCAGGCTGCCTACTGACGTAGGTAATGCCTAAGTTTACTCTTGACAAAACAGGTAGTGATCAGAGGCTAAAGACTTAAGTGCACAAATCACACACACAAAAAGGCATCAAACAATTACAAGGTGTGGGAAAGTGTTCGAGGGAACAAGTGTTCAGGAACCATGGGGTAACAATCATCATGAAGGCTTAGAAGGTGGGGTGTCAAGTTATCCTCTCTGACAGATGACTCCAAGCCTGGACCAAATAGTTAGAAACAACCAGCTTAGGAATTTGGAAATTAACCAAAGGCAAATAACGTATTGAGAAGCACTTATTCATGGAAAATCTTTGAAATCAGCAAGAAAGATGGGAGTTGGTGTCACTCTGCCTGGGGTCACTCATCCCTTGGTTGGCCACTGTGGCTTTACCAGGACCTACAGCCCCCCTACCCTGGGGGCAACACTCTCAGCAGCAAGCCTGAGTTCACCTCCCACCTAGGAGAAGCAACCAGCCAGTAGCTGAGCCAAGCAAGTAGCAGGGATAAGATGTTCACACGCAACGGGAAAACTACACTGCCACATGATAGGACAAATTTTAATCATCTTCAGGAAAATGGAAGCACCTTGGGACCACACCAAGACGTGAAGTGAGTCAAACACACAAGCTTAAACATCACATGGTTGTGCTTAGCTGAGACACTCAAAGTATAAACAATTTAGAGGCAAAATAAATCATAGGAAAAGAAGTCTTTTGCAAAGGGGAAGGGGACCGAGAGATGGGGAGGGGAAGAGGAAAGAGATGCAAAAAGAATTACAGTGTCATGCACATGGACCAAGCCCCCAGAATCATTATGTACTGCAAACATGGGCTAATAAAAATAAAATAAAATGAAATGAAAGATAGTAACCAAGATCTAGAAAATGAGGACTCAACAGAAGGGTTCCGGGAAGCCAAGGAGAACTTTTCCAGGCCCAGGCTGGCGAGGAGGCTGGGCACAGGCTCAGCGGATGTGGGACACCAGCCAGCAGGGGAAACCTGGGCCCTGCCTGGGCCTCGAGTGTGCCCCCGGCCCATACTGGGATCCACTGGAGGGTGAACTCTTGTTGGGCCCATGGGCAGGATGCAATCACACTTGGGGATGGGAGCCCAAGAGCAGAGGTTAGAACAGCCTGAACAGGAGCAGGAGGGGCAGGGGACGCTGAGGCTGGTGGGGCCTTGGGCTCCTGGTGAAATAAGGTGCCGTGACAGCAGCACAGGGCCTTCTGGGTCACCCCTCTACCTGGAGCGGGGTGCAGCCCCAGGGTTCCAACGAGGCCCTGCTGCAGACGCAAAGGGTGAGCTCAGGCCTGACCACGCCCTGTCCAGCTGCAGGTCTCGGGAGCTGTGAGTCACCAGGTCACTTACATAATTCAGCTTGGTACCAAGTCTCCGGTGTGGGGTCATGGTGATCCAAAACTGGCCTCCTCTCCTAGGTTCAGCCAAACTTGAACAAGTCCGTTGTTACCTCGGTGATAAGTTTATCTGTTTACTTAAGCTATCTTTAGGCAAAATGAAAACAAGGCTAGATACTTATTTTAGAAATATTATGTGCAGACAAGGCTGTTACAGAACAACATTAAGTGGAATAGCTGTTACCATGCACAGCTCGTTAGGAAGCTCTGCACTTACTCAGACAGACTGAACTGAAGCCACAATCAACGGAAAAGAGACCAGGTCTGCAATGTCAGACAACACAGAAGGCAACGAAGAATTCCTTTAACCTACTAAAACTGGTGGGAAGGTTAGTCCAGTGAAGCGACCAGGCACAAAACATAGCAAGCAAAGTCACTTTCTTTCATATCAGTAATAACCCGTTAGAACCTAAAATGGGGAGAAACCTAGTTTCTCTAAATAATGATAGCTACAGCTATCTTATCCCACTCTAGAACAACCTAAAGAAATATATAAAGCCTATATAAAGTTCAAACTTCACTGAAGACTTTAAAAAGTAAATATCACATTCCTAAAAGGAAATATCATGATATTGATGTGCAATTTCACTCCAATTTTGTAAGTTTAATGGGCCAACCATTAAATACCAAGTGGGAAGCTAGGCATTGTGACACTTGCCTGTGCTCAGGAGGCTGAGACAGGAGAGTTCCCCGCCAGCCTTAGACACATAGCAACAGTTTGTTTCAAAATACAGAAATGGAAGAGAGGAAGAGAGGGAAGGAAAGGAGAAAAGGAAAGAGAGGAAGAAAGAAAGAAACAACTGGGAAATATATCAATACCTGTTTAATGAAGAGTAGAGGTATCTAAAATTGAAAACCAACATACATGAGAATTAACCAAAATAACCACAATTGTGCGGAGGTAGGGGATTATAAGTGATTTCTCCCCTCTTTTTATAAACAATCATGATCACAGTGCAATCTGTAGTTGGAAGCATTCTCTCTGACTTTCAGAATAAGGAATATATATTTAAAAATCATTTTATAAGTTCAAGTATGAAATTAACTCAAAATATGTCAGATAAGAAAATTTTTAAGAGAAAAAATGAATCCCTAACCTGGAAAATCTAACTGAAACTCTGTGTCCCATCAGAAATAGACTGATTGACTATTAATGCTTTTAAAGATAATAGGGAAGAAGCAGGGAGAAAGCTCTCTGGCAGAAGGGAAAGGGGTCAAGAGATGGAGGGTGGGAGAGAGAGAGGAGGGGAAGGGATGAAAAAGAATGAGGATGTGTTTGTACATGGACCAACTCTCCACAGGGACTGTCTTAGTCACTTTCCTCAGAGCTGAGACAAAATATCCAACACCAAGTTAAAGGGGGAAAGGTGTATTTAGCTCACTTTGCAGAGGTTTCAGTCCATAATTGGCTGACTCCAAGGCAGGGTGGTGCATGGCAGAGGAGCAACAGTTCATGGCAACAGAAGGCAGCAAAGTAATGCGGGAGAGGGAGGGGAAGAGGAGGGAGAAGGGAGGAGAGGCAGGAGGGAGGGAGCAAGGGAGAGGGGCACAAGCCTCTTTCCATCCCTTATACTGTATGCAGGCTACCCACACTAGAGCAGATATAGCACTCACAGCCTTAATCCTGCATCGGACCATGAATCAATGACAAACTCTAGAAGCCTGCCCCATGACTACATGAAGCTTTGGGGGGAAATCCAGTCACAAGCCATAACAGGCAGTGTAGTCATTATGTATCACAAACATGGAATTATAGAAACAGAAAATTATTTAAAAATTTAAAAAGACTCAGATTAATGAACCAAACATTAGCAATATTCACTATACCATTCAAAACATTTAACCCTATCTGTTGGAGACCACTACAAGTGGCTCTGAGCAGGATTTAAATTTTACTAATTGGCTTTTTATGTTTATCTCTGAGTCTGTCCTAGGCCTCGGCCCCCTGCCTGGCTACGGGAGCTGATTCATAGTAAGTGAACCTCTATGAATCACTGGTTCTGGCTGAGGCCTGTAGTGGCCTGTGAGGTCAGAGATACCTCAAAGGGCAAGATAAGGCCACACCTGCAGACACTTGGTTCAAACATCAATTAAGTAGATAGAGATTGCAGCTGCAGGAATTACTCCTACTGTCTCACACCTACAATGACTTCATGATAAGACAGTGCTACTGAATTGACTTGATTCATTACTTGGAGACATCCCTGAAGTGACTCCCAAGGTCCTGCTCATTGCCTGTGCTTTCCTCAGCTTCTCTGCCTTTTGTCCTGGACCTATTAAAAGTGCACTGATCCAGAGAAGCCTTTGTCTTAGCACTCGGAGTCTCGAGCTTAATTAAAGGGTTTTTGACCCTCCTGGAGCCCTAAAATCATATCAACTGTCTCATTTTATTTAAACCTCCACCATACACTCATTTGGGAGATCAGGGATCTAGGTCAAGACCCAATACCTACCCACTTGAAACAATCCATCATCAGTGGTAATACAATGCTGCTTTTAGTTTATGCCATTTAACTATTTCATTTCTGCAACTAAATGTGAGAATTTTCACTCCTTTGTAGTCACATGATTGTGATTTGGTCACCTACAAATCAAAAAGAGCCATCATGCTGCAGGGAACAGTACAGTTCACTTGACAGTGCTGTTTATCAGGAATGAATTAGTTAATTACAGTTTGTATGTATCACATGCGTGGATTACATGTATATCCTTAATACAAGTCCCTCTGTAGGAGCCAGCTCCCTTCCCCTCTGTGGACCTGAGCTCAGGCCCTCGCCTGGCTTGGTAAGCTCCTGGTGCACAGAAAACTTCCCCAGGGCCTCAGAAATGCAGCCACCAGCTGCCCCAAGAACCAGCGCCTCACTGGGACTACGCCTGTGCTCTTATTTGTCAAACTTGCATAACTACCATCGCTATTTTGACTTTCAATTTATAAATTTGCAAAGTATTATAGCCTTCTTTTCTCACAGACTCCTGATCATCTTTAAAAATGAATGTTCAAAAGTATTTAATTCACAAGTGATACAATTTGTTCTTCTGGAAATGATTACATAAGATCTGCATATGTTTAAGAGACAAACTGTATCACAACACTCAATAAATTATGAATGGAAAAACCTAGTGCAACTGACTAGGATTTGATGTTTATTATGAAAGTGCAGCACAGGGAGACAAGTGCATTTTTCCCCTAATCTCTTATGATAAACTAAAAAGAAATCCACTTCAGTCTCATTGAGAGATGAGATGAATACAATATACTTAATCTTTATCTAGTGACATTTGGAGCCAGAATGATAGTTCATTAACTCACAGTAGAGGGCTTAAGCAAATACAGCCTTATGCAGTATCGATAACACGCTTGACCCCCTGCTGCCTCAGAAAGAATTACTAATAAGAGGATATATAAACATACGCAAAGGAAACAGGAAAAATTAAAGTGAGGCAAAACTTAAGAGATATGAACCAACACTGCTGTGTGTGCACGCATGGGTGCGTGCGTGTATGCTTGTGTGTGCGCACACACACACTACTGCAGACTGAACCCAGAGACCCTGTTCTAACCCAGAGCATGGTTACACACGTCTGTTCTAAACTACACCCCCAGTCCTTCTTTTAGTTTTTATTTTTTGGGGCAAGATCTCACTAAGTCACTAAGCTGCTAAGGCTGAGCTCAAATCTGGGATTCTCCCGCCTCAGCCTCTCAGAGTGCTGGGATTCCAGGCAGAGGCCACCAAGCCTGGCTTATGTTTTACTCACATAAAATGACATCACTCCTAAGAGGCCTGTGGGCATGTCTGTTTCCTTCAGTGAACCTTAAAACTGTCATTAAATTCCAGGAATCTAAGCATATTATACACACAGAGATTGAAATTTTTGTCTTGAAATGAAAACTAATTACTTCTAGCATTTTAATGTGTAACACACAAAGAACACAAAAGTGAATGAGTTGTCTGGGGCAAGTGCTGGCTGCCAGTTGCAGATACTCAGGATGCTGAGGCAGGAGGATCACTTGAGCCAGGAATTAGAGAGGAACCTAGACAACATAGTGAAACTCTGTCTAATAAAAAAAAAGAAGAGGAGGAGGAGAAGGAAGTGGATAACCAGGCAAAATAACTATGTAAATCCCATTGTTTACTCTATGATTTGATTATATTTCTGACAGAAATACCCAGCTGGATTTCTTTATAATCAGCAAATTTGAGACATAGTGAAGAATTCACCTTGTCAGATAAACATAAAAAACATGTTTATCCTCTTTAATAACCTGCTTCAGATATAAAGAAGTACAATCTCTTAAAAGAACAAAGTTATGTATTTCATGATTCCACCAACTATCAGAATTCACTCTGGCCAGGCGATGGCACAGGCCTGGAATCCTAGCTTCCCAAGAGGCTGAAGCAGGAGGATGACTTCAAGTTAGAGGGCAGCCTGGGGTACACAGTGAGACTCTGTATGAGAAGGAAGGAAGGAAGGAAGGAAGGAAGGAAGGAAGGAAGGAAGGAAGGAAGGAAGGAAGGAAGGAGAGGGAAAGGAAAGGAAAGGAAAGGAAAGGAAAGGAAAGGAAAGGAAAGGAAAGGAAAGGAAAGGAAAGGAAAGGAAAGGACAGGGGGGGGAAGAAGGAAGGAAAGGAAGGAGGGAGGGAGGGAGAGAAAGAAATTCACTCTTCATTCTCTCTCTGGTTGTCTACTCCACAGAATCCAAAATCCAGTGTCTGGGCTAGTGAAGCCCCAGCCTGGTAAGGCTGGAGCTGAAGAGAGAGGAACCAAGACTGCAGCCTGGGGCTGAAATTCTCTCCAACCTGCCACCTCTCTCCTCAGCCCTGAACACCCAGCTTCACAGCAGCCTCTCCCACTACTGCACTTCCGCCCTGAGTTCCTGAACTTCTGCCACTGGGCTGCAAGTTATTGATGATGTTCAGTGTCATTCAATCAATTAGGAAATGAAAAAAGTAAAATAAAATAAAACCCTAAGTCAAAATTTGTAGAAACAATCAACTGGCTTGTGGTTATGAAATTAAAGATGCCAGTCACTGAGAGACAAATCTTGCCTGGTTCTACTGGGCTGTAAGAGATACCTAGAGCAGCCAAGCCCAGGGACAGAAAGTAGAAGGATGGCTGTCTTTGCTTTGTTTTGTTTTTCTTATTCGTTTTTAATTTTCAAAAGAGGTTTTTAGAAGGATGGTGACCACCAAGAGCCCGGGCAGTTCTGGAGTTGGTTATATGATGCCACGAATGGACTTAACGCTGCCAAACTGTACACTTAAAACAGTTAAGACGGCAAGTGTGATATTAAGTGCATTTTATCACAATTTGAGAAATAAATAAAAATTTATAAAATAATACTTCTTGCCTCTAGGGGCTCTTCTTGAGTGCACTTATGTATCTCAATATAGGATGATAAATTTGCAGAGTTGACTTGAATAACCCATGATTTTAAGACATATGGGGAAGACAATGAAGGCCAAGGGAATGAAACTGAGATATCTTAAGTCACTTCGTATGAGCCACAGACACTTTTAGACACGGTGCTTCTGCCTTGAGCTGATGACTGGGGTAGGTGACGGGACCTGGGGATTCATTTCACTATTCTCTTTACTTCTGTATGCTCCACATTGTTTATAATAAACACTAAAAATAAATACAGCTGCGGTAGGAAATTCATCAGGGCCACAGGATGATGGGAAACATCACAGTGGGCTTCCTACTGAGACAACACTGAAAGACAGAGTAAAACGTGGAGATACTTTAGGATCTCTTAACAAGACAGATAATGTACTGAGCATAACACTGACAGACTTTAAGAAAGCAATGTGAATGACACAGAAAGGCTCTTAGAAGAAATCACAAAGCCAGTATCAATTTATACACAATAAAATGATATTTTAAATTTTACTCTACATAAATTAGAATATAAGCCATTTTTATAACTAGTCTTATAACTACATAACTATATATTCCTATATAAACTAGGAAATAAGCCATTTTATAACCAGTTTTATGACTATGCAATATTTTAACATGTGTGTCTGATTTATTGCGCTTTAGGGTATAGTCCCAAGGTGCGTCCATTTAGCTTGGGAACTGTCCCAAGCTTGCTCACCCTCCTGCGCAGCAGAGTCGTACTCCACCGCATAAAAACCACCTCTTCATCCATCCAACTTACTCACTGGTCTCAGTGAAGGCTGATGGTTTACATTAGAGTTTACTCCTTGTGTAGCATACTGTTTGTTTGTTTTTAAATGTTTTAAATTTTTATGAGCTCACATTTACAGTGCATAAGGGTTATATTCATAATGGGAAGTTGATGCATGGACAAAACACATTTATTTCTTTATTATTCTGGGATAAAACAGAACTCAAACTGAATAGAAAGAGGGAAAGTCACACGGAAAACAGGACTCCTTCACTGATAGTTTGTAAATCTGCCGATGAGCCGGAGAAGAGCTGGCAAGCCGACCGCCTGTGTAGACCTGCACCTCGCCGGGGCGGCCGGGAGCCCCGGGCAACTGAGGGCATCGTCAGCAAGAAGCAGGCAGCCGCCAGCCCAGAGGTCAGAAACACCCCCCACCACCACCCCCGGCCCTCACACCTGCCTGGCTGCAGGAGGGTACGAGGGGAGGGCTCTGAACCAAAGGAAGACGTGTTAGGTCCACGCCCCACCTCCCAACATGAATGGGACCCTTAGGCGCCGCAAACGTGGACCTCTGGGAACAAAACAGTTTAGAAGCGAAAAGACGTTTGGGTCAGCCTTCTCTGTGTTTGAAAACTATCTTTCGAATAGCCGCCAACATTTAAAATTTCAGAGATTTCTCTTCTCCAGTCTGAATTTGTTTGTTTTCTCTTGAAAATCAAAATATTGAGCTGAGTGTGGTGGCACATGCATGTAGTCCCAGCGCCTGGGAGGCTGAGGCAGAAGGATTTGTTACGAGTTCAAGGCCAGCCTGAACTACATAATGAAACCCCACCTCAAAAGACAAAGAAAGAAGACAAGAGAAGAGAAGAGAAGAGAAGAGAAGAGAAGAGAAGAGAAGAGAAGAGAAGAGAAGAGAAGAGAAAAAAAATCAAAACATAGGGTAACGTTTTGGCCCCACACGTCCAGCCAGGCAAGACACAGAGCACAGGCAACCTGGTCAGCCTCGGACCCGTCTCCACATTGTCTTGTCTCCGGCAGCCTGGTCTCCACTGGGGCCAAAAGGTTTTCCAAGACTGGTGCTTTGTTTTGATTCCAGCTATCAGATCACCCCTCTACCCGCCCTCCCCCACCTGCAAGAAAACGGTCCTTAATTAGATGTGCAACTGTCCACAAACGACAAGGAAATAAACAACCAATATTTACTTAATCAGTTATCTATCAGAAAAACTAATACTAAAATCAGTTCAAGACAAAGAGATCTGTTACCACTATTACTGAACATGTTTCCAAGCAATGTGTAAAACAGCAGAATTATCATAAACAGGGCACTGATCAGGACAACAACAACAACAACAAACCTCTCCACCTCAAATGCCCTTACTCCACTGAGAGCCTAGAATGACTGAGAAACTACGGAAGCCAGCAGGGAAAGTCAGTACAGTGACTGAGTATTGATAAAATTAAAGCACAAAAATTAACAACGCCTTTCTATATCATCCATAATTATAGAAGGAAAAAGATGAATGAAAATTTAAACATGACAGTAAGCAAAATTATAAAATACACAGGAATCAGATGAACAAAAAGTGTCAACAAGGTCACACGTTCCGGGACAGAAGAATCCCCACAAAGAATTCGGTGTCCAGCCACTGCTCAGAGGGAGGGTCTGACCTTTCCCCAGAAGGGGGCCTGCACTTCTCAACTGTCCCCCAGCCACCCTGTCAAAGCCCAGTGCAGGCACTGATCTGCTGGACCCCATCAAGACCTCCACCCCCTTGGCTCAGTTCTGCACCCTGGGAATCCGTTCTGTACTCTCTAAGTTTCTTCAAGCGCCCGCAGGACACAGGACCAGCCCACTCCTCAGGAATTCCAATATGTTGTCAGGTAGAGAAAACTTAAGTCTTTAAGGAAGAAATTTCAAGGAACTCTTTAAAACCTTTGGGCAGAGAATTTATCCAATTGTATGAATGGAAATAAAAAGTATGGAGGCCTTTCTCTTCATTTCTGAATACAATCAAAAGAAAAAATGCTTAGGGATGTATGGCTTACATTATTGAGAAATCTCTGATGACAAGATCCTTAATATCTCAGAATTTGTGACTTCGACTATGGTTGTGTGTCAGAATTGTCTTTTACTCTCTGAACAAAAGTAATTTCTTAAGAAAATCTGTCATGTAAACACATGGTTTAAAGTGGCAGAGAAGTGTCTGTTTACACTCAGCTAATTAACATGCTGGGCATTCTTATCTATTAAATTAAAGCAGCTCACCTAAGGACTTTGCCAGATAATACTTCATTAGTCTAATCATAATGAGTTACACGGTGGAAGTCATAAAATGGACATCTGTTTTAAAACATCCTTCAATTGAGGCCTTTCATTCAATCTACCTAGCTTTTATATGTTAGTTTTCAATTACTGACATTTTATAAGGCAAAAATAAATAAATAACCCTCCACTGAAAAAGGAAATAAAATTTGGTTTTTACCTTTGATGTTTTCCATTCCCAACCATCGCCTATCTGCTGTGAATGTTTAATGAATTCTGCACAACAATGCTGGAATGTTTTCTCTTCCAAGAACTCACTCTCCTCCATGCTGAATGGTAACTGCCATACAAAAACTGAGTATCAGTACCAGCTTTAGAACAAACATTGAAAGCAATTCTGCTGATTAACTTGATTCCTTACACAAATAGAAGTTTAGGCTAAATGGTGGGAAATAACCTGGGGGCAGTTCCAGAATATGTTCTGTTTCCATCTTTCAACCCAACGCTTATTATTGTATCAGTCAACATGGAAGCCCAAAACCTAGATCTTTAAGAAATACCCACCTGTGTTTTTGTTTTCATTTTGTTTTGCTTTGGATGCTGGTTGTCAAACCCAAGGCATCACACACTCCACCACTGAGCTACACCCTGGCCACAGTCTATGTCTAAAATGATAAGGCAGGTATTGAAAATGCTAAAATCCTTACTCTTGTACTTCAGTAGGTCCTATTTTTACTAAAATCTTTAGTTTGCCCATAGCTTATTTAAAGAGCTTAACTTTTATATCACTTCTAAGAAAATGCTTCCAAACGATCTCCTTGGAAGTTCCTTCTCCACCTTCTAGCTTGGGTATTCTCCACACCAAGGAGAAGGTGCAGCTCACTACCAAATAACGTTCTAAAGCTTGAAATTTGTTTCCAAGGTGTAAGTCTGTAATTGCCAATTTAATTATCTACTTCATCAAATCTCCTGACATAACCTATCAACATATATTGTATAGCCCAGCGAATCGGCACCATGTGCAGGCCACTGGGGGAACACCCAGACCCCAGCCTTCTTCCATGAGTCTGCAGGGGAAGAGAACAAGAAGTCACCAAGAAGCAAGCCCTCCCTGCAAATCAGCACCATGTGTGGTCCAATGCAGGGAGAGCCAGATGCCAGCCCCTTTGGCGCACAGGCTGGGATACAAGAAGAGCCAACCCCCACCATCACCACTGCCATAAGCAACCTGCTGATTTGGAGAAACACAGGCTGTGATGATAGCTATTGAGGTAAAATACAACTTAATGCTTGTCGTTTAGTTTTTAACTGACTTTGCAGGCCTAAGGCCAGTAGTCTGATCATCTATTCAGAGAATAACAATATACAATGTAGCATCTACGGGGATGCCCTGAAGGCTGTAGCCATTGTTAACTCCCTATTATCTTGTTTTGCAGTTCTGTATTATTTTCATTATTTTGTTTGGTTGGGTTTTATTCCATTTTATCTTCTTTGATTTTATTATATTTAATGGCGTGGGCAGCTATTTCAAAGATAGCAAGATATACTATGGTAGCCATTTTGGATTTACTATTATCCTGTTTTGAAGTCCTTTATTGCATTCATTGTTTTGCTTTTATTGGTTCTGTTCTGTTTTGTTTCATTTTTTACTATGTCTAAAGGTATGGGCAGCTATTTTGAAGACAACAAGAGGTATTATGGTAACCATTGTTGATTTCCTATTGTTTTGAAGTGCTGTGTCACACTGGCTGGTTTTGAATGGCTTTATTGTTTTATTTTCCTTGGTTTCATTCTTTAAAATAAAAAAAAATTTAAAGAAGACATACATTTGCTATGTGCAACCATCCAAGTTGGGCACGGGCACACACCTCTAATACCAGCTCCATAGGAAGCTGAGACAAGAGGACTGCAAATTAGAGCCCAGCATGGGAAACTAGGCAAGATCCTCTCTCACAATAAAAAATAAAAATGTGCCAGGGATACAGCTCAGTGCAAAGGCTTTGGGTTCAGTCCCCAGAGAAGACTAGGAGGACAAGGGAGGATCCAAGGCCTAGGGAGTTCAGCACCGGTCCCGGGCAGATGGAGAACACTAAATAAAAATGTAAGCCGATGTGTACTGTGTACCTCTACCTCTGCACAGTACTCCTGTCTGCCAGGCATGGTTACACACGTCAGTAATCCTAGCTACTCGGGAGGCTAAGGCAGGAGAATCACAAGTTCAAAGCCAGTCTAGGCAATTTAGGAAGATCTTGTCTCAAAATAATAATGGGCTGGGGAGATAACTCGATGTTACAGCTCTGTAACAAGGCACTGGGGATGGAATACAGGCTAGGGTCTGCTGCTCCCCAGGCTTGGGGAGAGAAATGAGCAGGGTCCTCCCTGCTTGTCAAAAAGAAAAGGGACCTCGTGTTCCACTGCCGCTCGGTGCTTGGGACCAGGTACAGGGAGCACTGTGCTTGTCAGGCAGGGCCCACAGAAGGCCTCCCTGCTGGAACCCGTGAGGGAGTCAGGGCCCAGCAAAGTCTGTGGGCCTCAACCCCAGGCCTCTCAGAGCTCCCGTGGAATTTCAGGTCACGATCTGCATTTCACCCAGTGATTACCAGCTTCAAGGGTCAGGAGAGAAGCTGACACACGGGATGGTAGACAGCAATTCACAAATGGGGCAGCTCTAGAGAGCTGGCCGCTTGGGGTGCACAGAAGCACTTTCCCAGGAGCACAGCGGAAGGCCAGCAAAGGTTCTAGTGGGAGCCCTTGAGCCGTGACCATCTATGCCGAGTTCGCTGGTTTACATAGGATGTGAGGGCCTGGTTATTTTAACATGGGAAGCTGGTTTGGGTTTTGGTTTGTTTCATTTGCAGAGAAAGTGCTATGTTTTCTTCAAACCACCATGGAGCTTATAGTTTAGTCTGTGGCCTACTTTTATGGATTTTTGTTTGTTTTGTATGTTTCTTTGGTTTTGGTTTTTTGAGACAGGATCTCACTAGGCAGTTTAGACTGGCCTTGAATTCACTCTGTAACCCAGGCAAGACTCGAACTTTCAGCAATCCTCCTGCCTCAGCCCCCCAAGTCCTACAATTCCAGGTGTGCGCCACCATGAGTGGCTTGTAGCAACTGTACTTTTAACAACTGTATAAGAAAGAAACTGCACAACTTTCACAGGACATATTTCATCCTAACTTCATCCTTCTATTCAAATTTCATTCTTTAAAATTTTTATTATGCACATTTGCAGCATATAATGGTTACATTCATCATGGGAAGGCATATTTTCATGACCTCGATTTATCTCTATTTTGTATGTTATTAAGTTCATAAACTGCTTCAAATATTTTTGGAACAAAACAGTATGAATGTGAAATTACAAACAACAGAGATAAAATGGATCACAGAAAACTGGATAGTAAGATGGTAAATATCTAAAGAGAGAACCCCCCACATTACCCTGGGACAGTGTTAAGATGCTTTTATTTTATTTATTTGTCTTTTTTGAGACAGGGTCTCACTATGCAGTTCAGGCTAGCTTTGAGCTCACTTTGTAGCCCAGGCTGGTTTCAAACTCGCAAGGATCCTCCTGCCTCAGCCTCCCGAGTGCTGGGATTACAGGGGTGAGCCACCACTCCCAGCTTAAGATGCTTTTAAATACACATCTCATACTCTTCACATCCCACAGTTTTAATCGAATATGTAAAGCGTCAAAAATGAAAACATCAAATAATAAAAAGATGGAAGGCTGTGGTGAACTGAAGAACCCTGAAGAGCTGGCATGGATGGGAGCAGTGGGCAATAGGGCCCCACTTGGTGAGTCAGACCCTCCAGGCCCTGCAGTGGTCCCGGGACTCTGTCTGCTCTACAGACAACACACTGGGCCTGGACCCGAGGCAGACTGGGAAGGGTGAGTTTGGCCTTAGAGCAACTGACATAGACTCTAACTCAAAACAAACAAAAAATAAAAATAAAAATGGGCTGGGGATGTAGCTCAGTGCAAAGGCCCTGGGTTCAATCCCTAGAAAGACACAGTAGATAACAGGTAGGTAGATAATGAAGTGGACAATGAAACCATCACAGACACTGAACGCAGAAAGGCTAACAAAAATGTTTTCTTGGAAAGCTATCACAATGGTGCTATGAATAACCCTGACTCCAAAGCTAAACTCCTCTGGGTAACTACTGTCCTTAGATTTCCTACGCCAACGCACAAGAGGCCTCAAGGCAGGGGTCCCAGACACACTGGAGGGGACTCTGCTCCCATGGCATTTTCTGCAGCCTCTCCCAAAGCAGGATCCCATCTGGTGGTTTATTTCCCTTTCCACTACTTTCCAGTTATTCAAGACCCAGCCTGTGTGGGGCCCGAAGACCCATTTTCAATAATTAATCAATAATGTCTACAGCTCTTTGTTTGGCTTATAGTTCTTAATTAGCAGTCAAGCACCACCTTGAAGGTCCCAAACACTTCTGGGGCTTTAAAGATCCTAAATAACTACACAGCTCAGTGTGTGTAACCTTTAGCTTGTGTGTATCTCCTGAGAAGGTGTGTTACTTAGCATTAGGACTGCTGTCAGGCCCATGCCTGTAATCCCAGCATTCTGGGAGGCTGAGGCAGGAGGAGGCAAAGTCAAACCCACTTTGGGCAATTTAGTGATTCAGCAAGAGCCTGTCTCAGATTCTGAAATAAACTAGGTATGGCACCAGCCTATAATCCCAGCATTTAGATACCTGCGGCAAGAGGATCATCATAAGCTCAAGGCCAGCCTGGGCTACACAGTGACACCCTGTCTCAAAAATAATACTAATTAGAAATAATAAAGGAGCTGGGGGTGCCACTCAACGTGAAGGCCCTGAGTTCAGTCTTCAATTCCATAGCGTAAAGTGGCTGGGAGTATAGCTCAGGGCCAAGGCCCTGAGTTCTATTCCCAGGAGTCCCCTTCCACCACCACCACCACCACCACCACCACCACCACCCCCGCAAAAAACAAAAACAAAACCTTTTGCACTCTGTATTGTCCAAAACTCCAGTTTGAATTTCTCAATACTTAAGTTTTGTTTCCCTTTTGTAACATTTCTTTCCCTTGTAGATGTGAGTTCCACTGAAAGCAGTAGGCAGGATTGTACTTCGGAGTTCTCTGACCTACTTGAGTTTTCCAATCCTGAGACATATACACTTGAGTTGGCAGCCACTGCACAGAGGCCTCAGTAGTAACCAACAGGGCTCCAAATAACTGCCAAATCCAACTAGAACTGGAGAAGGAAGTGGAATAGTAAATTGTGCTCACATGCACTTGAAGGAGTACACTGAAGAAAAAATGATGGTGCCAGAGCATGTGGGAGCACGCTCCTACAGTCCCAGGCACCAGGGAGGCAAAGGCAGGAGGATCGCTGGAGCCCAGAAGTTGGACACCAGCAAGAATAACACAGGGAGTCCCAGAGTCTCAAGGGGAGAGGCTGCTAAGACTCGATGTAAAATACAAAATCGGCCATTGGGATCATAAAATGTTAAGTGAAATAAATCAGACACACAAACTTAAATGTAACGTGATTTCTCTTATGGGGACCAAAAGATAGAGGGAAGAAGGGGACCTGAAAAGAATGGAGCTGTGTAGTGCACACGCGCCAACTCCCCTCGAAGAACATAATCGTTAAGTACTACAAGCATGGACTGATTTTTTAAAAGTATTTTTTAATTAAGTGGTATGTTGTTCACAGTAAAAAAAAATTACAACCTATAAATGACAGTGCTACAACCTCTAAGCGCATCTTTTCCTCCCTGGCAGAACTCCCTCACCCAGTCCACTCCCTACCCGGCCCTGACCCTCGCAGCCAGCGCCAGGCGGTGCCCCTTTGGCTGGCAGCGCTTCGGCCAACGCAGGGGACCCTGAGACGCGCCGCGCACGCGCACACGAGCCCGCCCCCGACGTCCGCGCCGACCCATTCGCAGCACGAAGGACGCGGCGGGCGGGTCCCGCTGGGAAAACTGCACACGCCGTGCAGAGCTCAGGCCGGAGGCCGCGCGCGCCCAAGTGCGGGATGGGGACCCGGATCTCGGGACCCGCCGCTGCCGCCCGTCCTCCCGGCCCGGGAATAGTACTCACCCCGCTCCGCTCGCCGACCCGCAGCCGGCCGCGGGGCGGGGCGTCGGGGAAGGGGCGGAAGCGGGGCGGGCTGGCCAGGCCCGGAGAGGGGAGACGGAGGCGCGCAGCACCGGTGAGACAAACCAGGGCCGCCAGTCCCAGCTGAGCATGCGCTCTGCGCCGGCTGTGCGCGCGCAGGCGGATGACGTCATGGTAGCGCTGGGCGGGGCCATATCTGGGTCCTCCCCTGGTGCCGTCGGCCACGCCCACCGCGGCGCTCTCCCTCGGGAGTTCTAAGGAGCTGATTAGTGATTAAGTTAGTTTTGTGCGGGGCCTGCACGCTGGGAGGCTGAGGCAGGAAGGCCGCCAGTTAGAATCCAGCCTGGGCAACTTAGCAAGTCCGTGCGGCAAATTACGAAATAAAGAGATGGTGGGGATGTTGCCCCTGTAGGAGGCCCTGAGCCCAGTGCCCAGTACTGCAAAGTAATAGTAATAACAATAATTTGCGGAAGTTCCCGCAGAACGTCACACTTGATTGGCTAGTCATCGCCTTTTACTGGGCTGACGGAAGCTGTTAACTAGCGACCCAAGACTAGGACCAAATAACACACAAAAGCGCACGATGGTCCCGACCCCCACGCGAGGCTCTGCACCGTGGGCAGCGAGTGAAAACTGAGGCATGTCCCGGAGACAAGGGACAAGCGTGCCGGACCTGGGGGCGCCCGGCGTCTGGATGTAAAGGGGTGACAGGCGAAACCCCAGACGCCAGAGTTAAACTGCCTGCAGACAGAGTCAAATAGGCAGAGAAGTAAGGAAAGCCTAGCTGGGGCTCCGTTTGTTTTGCAGTTACTTGAAAAAATAAGGGCACTAAGTACCTGAGAGTCTAGGTGCTGCTTTGATAACTTCCTGTGAGCCCAAAATTTTAAGAAAAGTTTTCGAAAAAGGGACAAAATACTGCTCAACAGTGACCAAAAGATGTCTAGGGAAATTGGAGGAGATGGGGGTGAAGGAACTAGGCTATATCGTGATCACTATTGATGATTAGACCCTTTCTTTGTTTGTCAAAACTCATGAATTTTACCAAATGCAGGACAGACGCTGATGAAGACCACTACGAAGCAGTTCTGAGCAGGATTTAAAATTAACCAGTTGGCGTTCTGTGTTTACTGGTTACGATTGACATCCATAGTGGCCTGTGATGGCAGAGATGCCTCAAAGGACAGGATAAGGCCACAGCTGAGGACACCTGGCTCCAACCTCAGTTAGCTAAAGAGAGAATGTAACTACAGGCATCTTGCTCCTGCTGTCTCAGTGCTGCCCCAAATGTCAACCTGCAGCTAAACAAGTTCTCCTAAATTAGCCTAACTTACTACCTGGAGAAGTCTTTGAACTGATTCCCAAGGTCCTGCTCAGTTCCTTCATTTTCCCCAGTATCCCCTTACCCTGTTTGAAAACCAAGTAAATACAGTCGCCCAGAGAAGTTCTTGGTCTCAGCCCCCAGAGAATCTCACATTCTGCCAGAAGGTTTTGATCCTCCTGGAGCCCTAAAAACCACTTGTCTCTTTTATTTATGCCTTTGCTGTTCACTCATTTGGGAGGTTACAGAGCTGATCAGTCTGTGATAGATGATAGAGTCAAATTCTTGGGGTTTTGTTTGTTTGTTTTTGTACCATGGATTGAACTCAGCCCTTGCACTTGCCAGGCAGGGATTTACGCTGCTGAGCTATATTCCTGGCCCAAACTCATTTTTTTTCAAGGCAGGGACTCACTATGTAGTCCAGGCTACTTTTGAATCACTGTGCTCAGGGTGGTCTAGAACTCCTGGCAATCCTCCCACCATGATTTCTTGACTGCTGGGTTGACAGGCACACACCAACAGGCCCAGCAGATTAAAAGTTGTCTTTACAAAAGCTACTGGTAAAAATGAGCTTCAACTAACATTGTCAAGTAACTATGCTTTAATTGGTAGCTGCCAATTTGAATGACACATTAGATTTTTTTCAAGAATTGAGCTATAGTTATCTTTTTTAAAAGCTATTATCTTGAAAACATAAAGCTTTCGTGTGCAAAAATAAGAACATTACTTGACATGACACTCACTATGCTAAGAATACATCTTAAGCACCAGCTATACCATGTTAACTTTCAAGAGCTACTGGCGAGCCGTGGAGATGGGTTTCATTTCATGACTCACCTGCCAAAAGCAGACCCTAAGAGATTAGGTGGGGTCCGCATGCTTCCGCATTTTTCCCCTTCCTCTGAGGAAGTTGGATGTCTTCAAAGGCAGGTGGCTCTGGCACAGCCTTTCAGCCTGAGGACTAAAACAATGAATTATCACAAAGACTAGAAAGATGCTAAATCCCACTGAACTCCAGCTCTGGTGCACAACTTCATGCCTCAATAATTCCTTAAGCTCATGTGGAATCAGGGATGGGGCTGCCCTCTCTGCTCCTCCCCTCTCCCCTCCTCCTACTTTTCTTCCTCCTCCCTTCCCTCTTCCTCCTGTTCTCCTTCCCCTCCCTCCCTTCCTTCTATGTGAGATGCAAGCAAATGCTGCCCAAGATTTTTTTGTTTTTTGCTTTGATTTTGAGACAGGGTTTTCCTATGTAGTTCAAGCCAGCTTCAAACTCCTGGCGATCCCCCTGCCTCAGCCTCTCGAGTGCTGGGATTGCAGGCGTGAGCCTCTCGAGTACTGGGATTGCCTCCTCCCCTCTTCCTCCTCGACATCTCCCTTTCTGCTTTAAAATAAAGCCTCCTTTCCAATCCAAGTGTGGCGAGCGTCAGGTTTGCCAGTCCTGTATTCACCCAGCCTATCTGAACCCTTCATGCCCCAAGATAGAGTAACTGGAGTGAGTTGGGGATTTGCAGGGACATGCAGTTGCCAACCTTCTCATTCTGGACTCTGAGCAATGCCTGGAAGTCTGCAGTCATTGCCCTGAAGCACTGTGGGATACCACAGATGCAGAGGTGAGGTGGCCCAAGCCCGTCCTCCCAGCACTGAGTGAGGCTGAGGCAGGAGGACTGCAAGTTCCCCCCATCCCCACCCCCAGCTGCTTTAAAGTACAAACTAAAATGGGCTGGAGGTATAGCTTTGTGTGAAGGTGTTATTACAGGCAGCTGAGCTAGTTAGAACTCGCGTAGGCAGTCAGGCAGGGCTGGGTCCTCAAAGAAGGCACAGAGGACCAGAGGTCTGGTGACCTTGGAGGAGACACACACCTCTTGCTGTGGGCCAGATCTTGGGACAGAAGGCAAAACAAATGCAGCCACATCCTTAAGTACAATCCTTAGAGATTAAGTCTGGATCACCTTGCGAAGCCAGGAGTCACCTTCCCAACCCCCTATAGGAACAGTCACTGATCCATAAAGAATGCTCGCTTGCTATGTGACTCGCTCCCCCATTTGCCCCTGATTTGGTCAGTTTTACCTGAACAGTTAAACTTGTGGTTTGACCATAACTCTGTCCCACCTCATGCCCATCTGCCTTGCGAGTTCCCAGTTTTTCCCAGTTTTTACACCTGCCTCACCTCATGGTTTTACTGTATAAAAATACAGAATCCTTGGCAATCCACTCGGGACCCCTTCTCTCTGACAGAAGCTTTCTTTCTCTCAATAAATATTCCTACTCTTAACCTCCGTTGTTCCTAAAATTTATTCTTCAACTTTAGAGAACACAAACTCGTTCCTGGCATATGGTCAGGCAGGAGTTTGGTTCCCCTATATCAAAGGCTCTGGGTTCCATCCCCAGGATCGCCACCACCAAAGAAATTCCAAAACAAAACAAGACTAAGACAGTGACCAGGCAGACCCCAGCTTACCTGAGCCCCCAGAAAAAAACCGTCCCATTCTGGTTTTGGACAGCTTGGACCGACACTCTTCCTGGGACCTGGGCTTCCCGAATTTCCCAGCGCTGATGTTCCTGCCCCAGTTTTCCCTCACTTTCCCTTATTAAAATCCCTGGAGCTTTGTGGGTGCTGCAAGCTGAAGTCACTTTCCATCTTCTCTTAAAATCTGCAGACCTGAGCCTCAGTTGTACTCTCCCCTATCACTGTAACCAGGACCTGTGCTAGCCAGGGTCAGTGAAATACCCATTCTACAGACATCAAAACCAAGACTACGGGTGTCAGCATCCCCACACGAAACTCCTGCCTGCACAGCTGGGATTTCTGCTTCCCTCAGCCTCCAAGGGACCATGGCCCCTGCCTCTCCCCAGCTCCCAGCACCCTCTTCATCTCCACAGCTTCCCATTGCCTCTTACTCTATGAATGTCTGCAGCGCACTCTGGGCCTCCCAGAAATGGAAACTGCTGATTTTTTAGTTTTGGTTTATTGAGACTCATGAAGAAAACTGTGTTAGACAAATGATTGCATTACAGATCATTTTCCTTTTAATGCCTGAAATTACAACCAGAGATAATTATAGCAGTCAGGTGCGGTGGCTGTGATCCCAGCACTTAGGAGGCTGAGGCAGGAGGATCTCAGCAAGTTCAAGGCCAATCTGGACTATATAACTAGACCCTGTCTTCAAAGAAAAAAACCAGAACAAAACAAAAGAAAAAGAGAGTAAGGGAAATACAGGATTTACTTTAAAATAATAAAATATGACTTTAGTTTGTGGCAACCACTCCTGTTGTTGCTCAAGGATTTTGGGAAGTCTGAGGCATGCTCAGCTTCAAGACAAGTTTCTTATCACTGTGCTCCAATGAGCCGACCTCCTGGAGCTCTGTCTTGGTTACTTTTCTCTCGTTGCTGGGACAAAATACCCAATACCCAAAATGAAGGAAGGAAAGGTTTATTTAGCTCACTGTTAGTGGAGGTTTCAGTCCAGAATCAGCTGGCTCCAAGGCAGAGTGGCGTGGCACTGGGGCAACACTTCATGGCAGCAGCCAGAGCAAAAGAGGAAAGAGCAAGCTTCTTTTTCTCCCTTAGATTGCATACGTCACTCCCTGTGCCCCCCCCCAAGGTGGGTGTAGCACTCACAGGATCTCCGAGTCCTCTGCCTACACAGGATAAGGATGTTTACAAAGTAAGGACCCTGGCTCCCTGTTGAGTCTGTCTGTTAAACTTTTAAACTTCTCAAATTGATACAAAATGTCAACCATAACAAACTATCTTTCTTTTTCAGAGTAAAACTATCTTCCCAGCTGGGTGTGCTGCAGTAGCCAGAAGGGGGGACAAGGAAGCAGGGTGCCAGCTGGTTTATTTAAAAGATATAAAGGTGAGGGAGTAGCACTCCTGCCAGATGGGAGGAGCTCTACACGGGAGCCCCAGGAGAGCTCTTGTTTAGGGGCTTCTCAGGGGTTCAGAGGGAGCTCAGAAGTCCTGTTAGCAATGTGACCTCCATCCTATAGGAGATGACATCTTTTTTTGGGTCTGATCCAGGGTGCTCATGGGGTGCCCATGGTGGGACCCTGCCTGATAGCACTCTGGGAAGGTCCCAGACAGCTGCAGGACCCCTGGAAAACATTTTTCTAAGATCCTTGGAGGGTCCCCCATTTCTGGGTTCCTGACTCCATTTGGGGAACACTGTCCTTATTGCTTAAAAGAACTCTAACTACTGTGTCACTAATTCTGGTTACAGTGGCACAGCTCTCAGGAGGCTGAGGCAGGAGGATCACGGTGAATAAGGCCAGCCTTGGTTACATAGTGAGAGCCTGCCTCAGTGAAACAAAACGCAACAAACTGTTTTTAAAAGTCAAAACAGTCCTACTCTGTCCAGGTCTGACTACATTTCCTCTCTTTCTTGTACTGAGGTGTTCTGTGAGATAGGAACCTGCAGGATGTGTGTGACAAGGGTTGACAAGATTGAAAAAAATAACAAATCGATCACAGAACTTTAAACTTGTGTCCCCTTGTAGGGCTGTACTACCTAAAACATATTTTATTATTTTGAGCAGCTCTTTACCTGGGAATCTCTTATCATTATAAAACTGACTTGGGAACAACCCTAGCTATGCACAGTGTGGAGACCAAGCATATTCATTTTTAAATTTACGGAATTTATGCATAGAGGTGGCAGAATGATATACTCTCTAATATACAATGATCATATTTTCAAACAAGGAAAGATGACCAGATGCAAAATCAAGGGTCAATGAATGACCTCATTTATATTCCCCCGGAAAACAGGTGAAGTAACAATGACCTTTTGTGTGATTTTCCTTCTTCAGGTTCTTCTGGTATTTTTGTTAAGAAAAAAAAATGGATTATCACCAGTGCATTGCTTTGTTTAATAGACTTAAAAATAATTAAAATGAACTCTATGATTTACGTGGGAAAAGCTAATTTCTAACCTTAACCTCACTCAATATGTGTTTGGCACAAAGACGGGATTGCTGCCGGGGTGTGAAGGGTATCCTGTCACGAGAAGGGAATGACAATGGAGAGAAACAGCTCCACCTGGAAGAAACCTAGAAGGAAAGCCTGGATGTGATGGCGGCACTCCGGAGTGACCATGGACGGCGTCCACGACTGGCTCACTGACCATCAGGCGAGGGAGCTGAGTGCAAGAGTAGGCAGCACTAGAGAGAGGGGCAGGAGACACCCTTCTTGTGTGCAGGGCAGGCACGCGTGCTCGGGCCGGGGACAGTGATGAGGAATGAATGAGCCGGACACACAGGTACTGTCCAGGGCCCTTATAATGATGTTAGAGTTGAAAGCGAAGGAAAGCCTCTCACAGCTGAGTAGTGTTGCTGCGTTTCCAACTAATGTCTGACTGTTCTCTACTGCATGTGAAGCTTTACTTATTTCTGCTGTGCAGTGTATGTGATAAAGGGGAAGGAAACGAACTGCCGTATGAACTTGTCTCTGACATTGCTTCACTACACACAGCACGCACCATGCTGGATGCTGAGGCGCTGGTGGGATTCTGCTCAGCTGATTGGTCAGCTTGACCTGGTGACTATGAGCTGTGGGTGACGTCATAGCCAATGGGTGCACTGAGACGACCAATCAGGAATCATAGCACTGAGAGGACCAATCAGGAATCGCGGTGCATTTCAAGATGCTCATGAATCCCATAGGTCTCCTTAAAGTTATTCAGCCAGGGGTCACAGGCTCAAGAGACACTCATCCTCTAGTTTGTACCAATTTGAAGCTGCCTGTGTGCCACCAGGCAGACGGGGCTGCGGGTGGCTTCGAGGTGCTGGAGGACATCTGTGTGGAACACAGACATCAGTCAAGATGGCACAAAACACTCCACGTATGACCTGTCCCCGAGGGGGTTGCTGTGCCCTCTCAGTAAATGCCTTGCTAGGGAGAATGTGGGCTATCTCATTCCCTCAGCTTTCAGAAATATAATTAAAACAATATCCAAAAGGAGCTATTGAGCTGGCAGTTGGGTGTGTAAGTCCAGAGCGCATAAAAGAGGTCAGGGTAAAAATACATGCAGCGGCATTATCTCCTAGGCTTACTTCATTTAGATGAACTATACTATAGGCACTTGGCAAAAACCAAAAGCATATTTTTTTTATAGCATGGCCCCCAAATGCAAGCCAACAACTTCATCTGGTGTTTGACTAAAGAAACCACCTTCTGTTCCAATAGCAGACAGAAACTGGCTGTGCAGGGCTTCTTGATTGATAGTCTATAAGTTTCAAATGGTATACAGTATTTTGCAGGAAATGTTAGGAATTTTCAAAGATAATTTTAATTTTGTTCTACTTTTGCTTTTGCCACTGACTAAATCCTATCCTCCCCACTTCAAAAACAAGCCTTTGCTATATTTGAGTATCACTGGTACAAAGGGGTTGCGTTTACAGTCATGGAAAAGGTTAGGGGAGACCATATAGAGGGAGAGAAAAAGAGACCCGTGGGAGGAAACATCAACACTTTAAAAGCATTCAGAAAAGCAGATGAGAATCTAAAAGAATTAAGAGGAAGATAAAGAAAAGTTAATATAGTTCAAAAACAAGAAAAGCCAGACATGGTAGTGCACATCTGTAATTCCAGCTTTTTGGGAGGCTGAGACTGGAGAAATGCAAGTTCATGGTCAGCCTGGACAGCTCTGAAAGAGCCTGTCTCAGGTGGGCATAGTGACACACACATGGAGGTGTCAGAAGGCTGAGGACGGCCTGGGCACACTAGCAAGTGCTAGTGAGACCTTTCCCAAAAGATAAAACAAAAATAAAGCACCCTGCCCCAGGATAAAGTAAAAAGGGTTGGTTGTGTATTTCTGTGGCAGACCGATTGCCTAACATGTGTGAGGCTCTGGTCCAGTCTCCAGTACTACAAAATAAAAAATGGAAACAAAAACAAGAGGAGACTGTCCAGAAAATGGTTGATGGTATCAAAAACAAAAGCAAAACAAAACAAAAATTGTCAAGGAAGACAAACACTGTAAAGTGACCATTGGGCTTTGAAAATTAAGAAGTCCCCGATACCCTCAGCACAAGCAGTTCTGATGCCATGGTGCTGTTCCAAGTCTGTTTCAGGTGGATTACAAAATACATTGGTCTTAAAAAATAAATCAATAAATATGAATATCCCAGCACTGGAGAAGCTGAGGCAGAAAAATCACCGAGTGCTGGTGGCCAGGCTGAGCTATCTAGTGAGACTCTACCTCAAAAACCAAATCAATTAACCAGTCAATCAAGGAGGGTGGCAAGGAGGTAAAAACTTCAAGCTTGTTCATGAAGAAAAGGAGAAAGAGTGGCAGGAGAGAGAAATGGGCCGAGAACAGCACTGTATGGGGCGTGGCTTCCTGCAGCTCTTAGGCCGCAGAAGAAGCAGAAGGAGACAGGAGATCACCGAGGAGACAGAAGCCGGCCACATCTGCACTGCCTGGAAGATGAGCAGAGAAGACACACAGGATGGCTGATGGCTTCCTGCTCTCTTTGAAAGAGGAAGGAAGCAGAGCTGTTTCCTAAAAGTGGGGGTGGGACTTAAAAGTAAAGTGAAATGTAAAATCGTTAAAGGAGCTTGGGACACCCAGCGCTGGATCCCTCCATTGGAGGAGGTCCGTGTTGGTTATTTTTTAGTCACTAAGGGACTCAGCCACTTTCTGATCACTGACATACAGCACCCACCACTTGCAAATGCAGGAAGAGGTTTGCTCTGCCTCCCAGCTACTGTCTACAGTCAGTGTGGTACCAGAATCTGGGCAGGGTGGCATGGTAGAGCGAAAGAGAGGACAGTTCTCAGCCTCGGTGGGCCGTACCTGGGTACCCCGGCCCTCTGGAGCAGGCTGCACCTCCTGCCAGCACTTCTCTCTGCAAACTCACTAGTGAGCCATCTTCCCCTCTCCCCTGTGAGACTAGCACCCCGTGGTCCAGCCACCACCCCCAAGATGGTCTTGCCGTCCTTGCTGGCCCCAGTCCCTTCCTCTGGCACTACACCCCGCCCTGCTTCCAGGCCACTATGGAAGAAGCCGGTCTGGCCCAACCCCTCCTTCCTTCCTGGAGCCAGCTGACCAAGGACTGAAACCAGAAGCAAATTAACTCCCTCCTCTGTTACACTGTGGGTATTAGCTACTGTGTCTCGGTGACAAGAATGCTGATTCACACATGTGGCGATGAGGAGGGTAGCAAGGGAAACAGACGGGTTGATAGAAAGGGTCATAGAAGAAAAATTAGAAGCTCAGGGTGGACAGGAATGCTACCCACAGTTCCAGGCTGTGCAGGAGGCGGTCAGGGTACACACAGCGGAAACCTCAAGGAGATCTGTGTCTCAAATCGAAGTGTCTGTACAGAACCGGCTCTTTCTCTACAGTATGGAAAGCATCAAGCCGATTAATATCCATCGCTCTTTGCAGAAACACATTTGAGAGTGGAACACATGCCAGGCACTGCACTAGGACTTAGAAATAGGGCAGTGACGAAGCCAGCAGGGCCCCTGCCCGACTAGGGACCTTAGGCCACCAAACACTGGGCAACCAGAAAATAAACTTCGAACTTTCAGAACTGTGAGCATGTCCTGAAGTTGTGTAGATTTGGTCACTGGAGGAATCTTAAAGGCTCAATCTGCCAAGCTTTCCCCAGAATAAAGAAGGACACACAACCATAACTGGCAAGCACTGACACGGAGGATGTTGATGAGCCTCCCATGTCTGCAAAAGTCACGATAGGGCTGTTTACCGAGGAGTAAACACTGGTTTATTGGACTCTTAGGCGTTATTTACCTTGCAACTAGGCACAGAATCTATTGGTATGGAAATCGGGAAGAATGCTTTAATAGGAAAACAGCCACAGACCTGTGTAATGTTATTCCACGGTATACTACCTCAGAATCTCATGAAAGTTAAATTTAAATGTTATATACATGCAAGATGGAAAATTCCCAAGATACTTTTAGAAACACTTATCAGTTGCTGTTCTGAGCATCAAATGATAAGAGCAGTTGAATTACAGGTAGCTCAGATGTGACAACCACACGGTCATCATTCTTTTGATGCTTAGAGACTTTATCCAATAACAGTATTTTTAATTATAATCAACTTTCTTCAAAAAAAAAAAACCCAAGATGTAACCATTGAAATCCATTTTGAAATTTTTCTTATATCACCATATCAGCAAACACAAGTATCAATTACTGTATTAATACAAATCTATTAAAAACCAATCAAGGCTATTGTCTTACTATGTAAGAAATTGAAAGAAACTATGTATATGTATGTAATATGCAGTGTATATACCATGGTTACCCCCTAATTATTGTGTTTTGAAATTTTTTTTTCTCTTTAAAACAAAATAGATTTGTTGGTACCAGGGATCAAACTCATGACCTTGTGCTTTCCAGGCAGGTGCTGGTGCTGCTGAGCTAAATCCCCAGCCCTAAAAGATTTGGAGAAGAAGAAAATATCATAGAAAGAAAACAGAACTATGATGTGCTATGTTTATGAATCACCTCCCCACAAATAATGTGATCATTAATGCACTGCAAACATGCATTAACAAAAATAAAATTCAGACATTAGTATGAAAAACAATAAATTGCCAACAGTGTCAGGACGATACAATTCAAACCGAATATGATTGAGTTATGATTGATGATATTTTCCATAAATAAATGTAATAAAATAATCAGCTATAACATCGAAAAAAATCATAGAAGCATTTAAAAATAGATTCTAACGTGCTATGGAAAAAGAAAAATAAAGAGTCTCCCTAACCCCCCCTCCAAAAAAAAAACCACCCATGAAACACGAACAGCAGGCCGCTGGCAGTTTCGCCGGCCGCTGGACGCCCCAGCCCCACAGCACACTCACAGCCCGGCTCGGGCCTAAGCTTTCAGGGCCAGTAACGCCGGAGGCCAAGGCACTGCGGCACAGGAGGCTCGAGAGCAAATCCCAGGCTGAAACCCACGCCCACAGCCTTCCGGGAGGGATTTGGTCCCTGAGGGTGTGGGGTTTTCCATCCTGCTGGTTCTCATCTCTCCCAGACAGTGTCTTCCTACCGCTTGGCAAATGTAGGACTGGGGTCGCTTGTCCTGTAGAACCCAAGTATATTCTGTAAGTCGCTGATTAATATTCCACAGATAAAATTGCTTCTCTTTATTCTTGTTTCTCATTGTTGTTCTTGTGCCAGGGGCGGGGGATACCCAGGGCTTTCACACTGAACTACACTCCCAGCCCTTGATGTTTTCATTTTTTGTAGACAGGTTCTCGCTAAGTTCTCTAGGAGGGAATCAAACTTTGGATCCTCCTGACTCAGCCTCCCAGAGTGCTAGGATTATGGGCGTATGCCACCACCCCTGGTGTTTATTTGTGTGTGTGTGTGTGTGTGTGTGTGTGTGTGAGAGAGAGAGAGAGAGAGAGAGAGAGAGAGAGAGAGAAAGAGAGAGAAAAGAAAGAGAGAGACAAATGCTGGACATCTTCAGCCTTGTTGGTTTATATTTTACTTTGAGACAATGCCTCGCTGAGTTGCTAAATCGACCAGCCTGGACTCAAACTGGCACTCCTCCTGACTCAGCCTCCTGAGTGCTGAGTTTATATGTGTACCAGCCTACCTGCATTCTATGTTATATGAGCAAATTCAGGAGTATAGTTGCACAGAAAGCATCTTTAGACAAAGAGCAACCTACACTTACTAGATAAATACTATGTACAACACACTTTGAGCAAAGCAGTAGGAAGAGGGAATTTTTGGAATAGGAACTGGTGAGCTTGATAGTAAGGAATCGACAGGCAGAATCCAAGGTAGCTCACACTTTGAGCAAAGCAGTAGGAAGAGGGAATTTTTGGAATAGGAACTGGTGAGCTTGATAGTAAGGAATCGACAGGCAGAATCCAAGGTAGCTCACAGAATGAACACGAAAACCAAACAACCAGGCTAAAGAAAGGGCAGGAGCCAAGGACAGTGGAACAGAGAGCCCGGGAGGCCCGCAGTCAGGACGCCCACGGACGCTGTCCCAGGTGAACACCCAGACACCAGGCCGGAGCACAGGCACTGGGATGCCCTGTGTCTCTTTCTGTTAGCCACTCACTTCCAAGTCAGGGGCCAGTCTGGCTGGCGGAGGCTGTGCTGGGCCCGTGCTGTGACAGCTGAGGTCAGAGGGCGGGGGTACCACTTGACTACTGACTTTTGGGGGAGTTAGGGTTCCAGTGCCCACCAAGACACACAGTGCACAACTTGACCTGAGTAGGAAGAGAGTCTCACTTCTCAGTGGGCGAGGAGATATTAGATGTGTACTCAGTGACCCACACTTCTCAGAGAGGCATCATAGCCGCACTCAGTGGATCGGTACTGGTGTCAGCTTACATCCAGCCGAACTGAATCAGTGTGGTGCTGAGTGCGGATGGCCCACCTGAGGGCTGCTGCCAGCATAAAAGGAGACCTGGAGAGGAAGAGTGAGGCGTTGTGGGTTCTCTAAAGGTTGCTGTTTGGAGCCGTTGGTTCTCCTGGAGGAGCTTGTTGTCACACTGGCTTCCCTGATAGGAACTTGGCAATTATCATCAGAGGAGCTCAGGACCTTGTCGCTGAGAGTGGCTGTGGTTCACTTTGGGGGACCTCTGGTCCTTACTTTGAGCATCGTTTTCTGGCTCCAGAGGGGAAGATGTGTGCCATTTAATCTCCAAGACAAGCTTGTCACGCTGGCTTCCTGATATAAATGCAACTGTTCTCCTCATTGGAGGAGCTCAGGACCTCACTGTGGCTGGGGATGGCCGTGGTACTTTTCAGGGAAGCTCTGGTCCTTATTTTGAGCATCACTTCCTTGCTCTAGTCCAAAACCCTCAATCTATCCAGAACAGCTGCTTCACCCACTGGCACAGACTTTCTTGCTTCCACCACTGACCTTTGGGCCAGTGCAGATCCATGAAACACACTTGAATGAGTCCTCTCGTGGGCTCTAGGCCTCCAGTTGGACTCGTGGGAGGCACTGTCATGGGCTCTAGGTCTTCAGGTGGACTCATGCAGGACATTGCTGTGGGATCCAGGCCCTTGGCTGGGATTCCTTGGATGTTTAGCATGTGGACAGATTTCCTGCAGTTTCTTGTATTTAACTCTGGGTGACCATCATAAAATACATTATAAATTCTGTGTCCCGCATGTAACTGTTCTCCTTGCAACCCCTGACTACGACACCATCACTGCCAGAAATTATTGCTTTGCCATATTTCAACTTTTTAAAATCTCTCACAGCCTACTCACTCCAGGTTTTTCGCGGATGAAAGTTGTTTATGGAGCGGAACAATCCTTCTGCAAAAGACTGTGGCAACTTGGACAGAGGGCCTGGCTGAAGGAGAGCTCCCACGGAACCTCCAGGTTCCGCTATTCCCCGCTTAGCTCACATTCTATGGCGTCTGCTCACTGTCCCTTGGTGGTCCCTTTGATGGACTTGAGGGACACTGAAATCGCTTTTGGCCCATTACTTCGGAACATGAGGAGTCCAAAATGGACCACGACGTAGCCCCATCTTCTCATTCCAACAGAACCGTTTCTGTGCTCTTTGGGAATTTACTCATCATTTAATCCACAACTATCTAGCGTTCAGAGAACAGAAGCCAACATGACCTAAACTGTCATTAGGAGTCATTGTGCAGATATCTGTGTCCACCATAAACCCTGTTTACTTGGCCCATATATGGGAAAGAGTATTGCACATGGCTGCTGGTGTAGGCCATTCTGCAGAATCGTAACTTGGTCTCACAGCTCCCTGCCCCAGCTGGAATAGTAAATGAAAATAGGTTATCTATGTTATAGAAGTAAATTCATTAGTTCTATTGGTGGCATATATCACCAGACAAAGAAATTGTGTGGGCATTAGCACATCAATGGACTTTTCACACTGTAAGGTGACTTCCTTTATCAGTGGCAAATTGGAACCTATAGTGATTGTTATCATTGATACATTGTGTCAACTTGAAAAGTCTGGGAATTTAACTAAGTAGCTCAGCAGCTCTCCCTGGGGTGAGAGGAGCAGCAGTGACTGCTCTAGGATATTGTTCATTCTGTGGATTTGAGAAGGTCAGAAGTTTAACTGATTCAGCAGGGGGTCAGAGTCCTTCCTTTGTAAACATCCTGAGCCTGTGCAAGAGGAGGACACAGAGATGGTGTGTGTGAGTGTTACACCCACCTGAGGGGGTGTAGCCTGCTTACAGTACAAGGCTTGCTCTCCACTCCCACCTCTTCTTCATTCTGGCTGCTTTTGCTGTCTCCTGCCACCTTGAATGGTTGCTCCAGGCCATGCACCACTCTGCTTTGGAGCCAGCTGATTATGGACTGAAACCTCCACAAACTGTGAGCTAAAATAAATAAACCTTTCCTTCCTTAATTCTGGGTGCCAGGTATTTTGTCTCAGCAATGAAAGAAAAGTAACCAAGACAGTGATTTACAAAACATTCATGAAACCAAAAGTGCAATGCTAGCAGAGGCATGGTGGGCAGGAAGGGAACTTCAGGACTGATGTTCATTTCAATGAAGAAACCAGTGGTTCCTCCAGAATGGACCAGTATGGTCACCTCACTACTACGTGGGGTGCTGGTGCCCTCCCATCACCACCAGTGTAGTAGCCGTGGAGCCACATCAAGGAGTGCAGCACTCACAGCTGTTTCTCACACTCACTATGGATGCACCTAGGTTGTCTTGGTGACAGGAATTCTGCTACTGAGCCAAAGCCTCTCTTCCACCCCTGCTGCCAAGAGGTATCTCGTTGGCACTAAGGAGATGGGGAAAGGAGGTAATCTGCCGTGCCTAGGTTAAGCCCAGTGTCCACCACCTATGGTAGGACTTTCTTGTTAACCATTCATATGAGATACAAATAATGTCATAACCTAAGCCCATTCCAAGACATAAACCACCCATAAACCATCTTTCTCCAAACATATTTCTGAGCAAGTCCCTAACCACACAAAACCTGGACCAAAGGAGATGTTTACTTCAATTCATGAGTCTGGATACATATGCTAAAGTGGGTCAGCTGTACCAATTTAGGCCTTTGTCATTTGATTCTGGAGTGTTTCTGGGCACTTTGTAGCTTGGCATACCGGATTAATCTTTTTCCTGGTAGGCAACTGAAGTCTCCTGATTGCAAAGCTTCCTAATGATCTAGCTTTCTGCTTCTACTAGGGCAGCTAGCAAGCCTAAGAGGCATTTCTCAAAAGGATACCATAATATTAACTCACCAATGAGCACACAGCTTTTCTCCAAATCCTGGGGCCCCTGCTGAGATTCTGTTGGTATTTTCCCACAAGTTCTTCATGCTCTATCTCTCTGCCACCCTCAGTTTCTCTAAATAGACTCACTTAGCTCTGAGTTTTAACAAGTTTGGCGACCTTTCAGGGTACATAGTAAATGGTTTATAAAGCATTAAGAGCAGCATGCTAAATTGTGTTCTAAATTATCTTCAAAATCTAAATGGACATACTCAGCATTATGCTTCTTTTTCTTGGTGACAACAAGCATTAAGATACTACAACCTTTCTTTCAATTTAGTATGATACAGCAAGTTGCATTTTCCAAAATGACCAAAACAAGATGTCCTGTGTTGCAATTTTTTTTAAATGTGACATTGACGAGGAGCATGAAATCCCAGCCCTCAGGAGGCCAAGGCAAGGGGGTTACAAATTTGAGACTGGCTGATATAGCAAGTATGAGACCAGCCAGGACTCAAGGTGCAATATTATCTCAAAAAAGAAAAAAAGTTAACAACTAAATAAAATGTGATATTGTCTTTTCCGCCATAGAGAGGTAGAGTTTGCACCCTCCTTTTGGGGTCCACAAATTCACAATGGCTAGTTTTCCATACTTCCCTAAGGGATGAATGGAGGTTTAGGATTATTAGTGTCACCCTTTTGAGAGTTCCCATTATCTCATTAGGGGTGGGCCATTCTACTAAGACTACTAAGCCTAAAACCGCTGAGGCTAAAACTAAAACTAAGACCAATAAGACTAAAGATGCCTCCAGGCAAGATACTCATTCATTTAAAATCACCACCACCCTCTGAGTCACCCAATAATTCCCCTCCTCAATTAATAAATATCAAGGTTCTGGCTGCCTCCATGACCTTTTGTTCCTCACAAACAACCAGTCATCCTGGATCCCTACTGTACCGTCATTTTGTCCCTTGCTCTTCTCTCTCTCTCGCTCTCTCACTCTTTCTTCCTTCCATGTGCCATAAAATGTGGTTGGAGATTGGGGCTCAATTCAGAGGTCTCCAATACTCCTTCCTGTTGAATCTGAACTACAATGAGGAGAAAGTGACAGGGAAGGTTAGATCATAAAAGGCAATGTAGGTTCTATGCGATCATTTAGGGACACTCGTTCTTAGAGTCAAACCACCATGCTTAATAAAACCCAGGCCACACCGAGGATCAGATATAGGCATTCTGATCAAAAAGCAAAGTCTGGAATTCTGAGATTAGAGCACGAAAACACAGGAGAAAATCTTTGTGTCCTTGAGTTGTGCAATAATTTTTTAAATGCAATACCAACATTATGAGCGGTCTCTAAACAATTAAAGGAAGTATACTCTATTAAAAGGAGGTTTTTCTTTGCCAAGAATACCACTAAGAAACTGAGAAGGCAAGACACACATGGTAGAAAACATTTGCATAACAGGTATGTAACTAACAAGAGAATAGATGAATAACATGATAGAAAAATAAAACATACTATACATTTTTTAAATGGGTACTATATCAAATAAGATAGACAAGTGACCACTGAGTTGACAAGTGCATTAAAAACATTTTCAGCATCTTTCAATCCCTGATCCATTGATTTCATACTTGTATAAAGAATATATATATATATATATATATATATATATATATACACACACACAAATAATATAGCTATATTTTCATACAGATATCCAGTTATTCCAGCATGATTTACTGAAAAGACGATCATTTTCTTCAATGAATTATTTTGGCAAATGATCATATACACACAGATACATATTTGTTCATTTGTTTTGTAGCCATGGAGATTGAACTTAGGACCTTCACACTAAGGTTTATGCCATCTCTAAGTCCTTGTGTTTTTATTTTTCATTTTGAGATGCAGATTTTTTATTTTGAGACAAAATCTAAGTCATTAATTTGCCTGTGCTGGACTTGAACTTCTGATCCTTCTGCCTCAGCCTCCCAGAGTGCTAGGATTATGACTATGTGTTATCACATCTAGTTTACATAGGGCTGTTTTTGAACTCTCTACATATTTTGTTCTACCAGTCTGTGTTTCATATTTACACAAATACCAAACTATATCAATTGTTGTTGCTTTATAGTAAATTTAAAGTTGAGTACTACAACTTTATTCCCCTTTCTTAAAGATTTTTAGCTTTAAATTTCTATCTATACTTTAGAACAAGGTGTTTATTCTACCAAAAAAAGCCTGTTATAAATTAATTAGAAGAGCATGAAATATGTGAATCAGGCTGAGAGTGTCAGTCAGTGGTAGGCTGCTTGCCTAGCATGTATGAGGCCCTGGATTTGATCTGTATCACCACACACACAAATACATATACACACATGCTCATACACGCACTCATGTATACATGAAACAAATTTGGACTTGTGACATCTTTTTTTTTAAGAGAATAAAACAAAAGAGAACAAATCAAAGCAGGTCAGAACAGAACAATGTAACCAACACAGCACTTCACAACAAGACAATTGGATATTAACAGTAGCTATCACAATGTCTCTTTCTTTGAAATAGTTGAGCTTAGCTTCACACACAATAATATCAAACATAACAAAATAGAATAAAACCACTCAAGTGAATGAAAGTATTACAAGGCATTCTGAACCAAATAACAGAAGATGAACAATGGCTACCATAATATCTCATTTTCCATAAAAAATTTGTTTATACTATCATACATATTAAAATCCAATAAGACACAACATGATAGAACAAATGGTAATAGAAAAACAAAAGCATGATAGGATTTCAGAGCAAGATAATATTAAATCAGCAATGGCTGCCATATTGTCTTTTCGCCAAAGTAACTGTTCATAACGTCACACATAATACGGTCAAACAAAACAGAATAAAACCATTCCAAACAATGAATGAAAACATAGGACTTCAAAGCAATATAATGGTGAGCCATGATTACCATAAAATTTCATGTACTCCTACCATTTCTTAGGGCAACTATACAGTATTTATACATATGAGTTTGATTTATTTCACTTACAAGTATGGTCTCAAGTTGCATGCATTTATTTATAAATATCTCAATGCGATCGTTCTTTATAGCTGAGTAGTACTCCATTGTATAAAAGTACCACAATTTTTTTATCCATTCCTCAGTTGATGGGCACCTAGGTTGTTTCCAAGATCTGGCAATTACAAATTGTGCTGCTATAAATATGGGTGCACATATATCACTGTGGTATGATGTTTTCAGTTCTTCTGGGAATATGCTTAGGAGTCAAATGGGACTTCCAATCTCAGCTTTTTTAGGAATCTCCAGACTGAAATTCACAGTGGTTGTACCAGTCTACACTCCCACCAACATTGCAGAAGAGTTCCTTTTTCCCCACAGCCTCTCCAGCATTTGGTGTTAGTAGTTTTGTTTATCCTCGTCATTCTTTCTGGAGTGAGATGGAATCTCAGTGTGGTTTTAATTTGCATTTCTCTAATGACCCATAATGATGAACATTTTTTTCATGTATTTATTTGCCATTCGTATTTCTTCATCTGAGAACTGTGTGTTCATCTTGGATGCCCATTTTTGGATTGGGTCTTTGAATTTCAGGGGTGTGATTTTTTTGATTCTTTATAAGTTCTAGACAGAAGTGCTTTGTCTGAGGGACAGTTCACTAAGAGTGTTTCCCAGTTTGTGGGTTTTCTTTTCACTCTGCTGGAGATTTCTTTCAACATGCAGAAATTCTTTAATAAGACATGATCCCAGTTATTGATTCTGGGGAGTATTTTCCATGAAGTTTGGTTCTTGTTCATGAATTCTCTACCTACCCCTATGTCTTCAAGATTTTTACCTATTTGCCTTCCAACAGATTTAGTGTTTCTGTTTTAATATTTAGATCTTTGATCCATTTAGATTTTAGTTTAGTACACGGTGACAGGCATGGGTCTAGTTTTAGTTTTCAGCATATGGATAGCCAGTTTTTCCAGCACCATTTATTAAAGAGACTATCATTCTTCCAGTGTACATGTTTGGACCCTTTATCAAAGATAAGGTGATTGAGTGTCTTTGTAGTTGTATCTTTTAATCTATTCCATTGATCTTCAGGTCTGTTTTTATTCCAGTACCATGTTGATTTTATTACACTAGCTTTGTAGTGTAACTTCAAGTCAGGAAATGTGATGCCTCCTGCCTTGCCTTTGTTGCTTAGAATTGCCTTTGCTATTCTAGGTCTCTTCTGGTTCCAGATGAATTTTAGGAGTGATTTCTCTAGATCAATGAGGTATGTTAGTGGTATTTTCATTGGGATTGCATTGAATCTGTATAACAATTTTGGGAGAATGGTCATTTTCACAATATTTATTCTTCCTATCCATGAACAAGGGATGTCTTTCCATTTTCTGAGGTCCTCTTTGATTTCTTTTTTCAGGGTATTATAATTTTCCCTGTACAACTCTTTTACTTCTTTTGTTAGATTAATTCCTAAGTATTTCATTTTTTTGGATGCTAGTCTGAAGGGTGTGGCTTCTCTTATTTCTCTCTCAGTGATATTGTTCTTAGTGTATAAAAATGCTATTGATTTTTGAGTATTGACTTTATATCCAGCTACATTGCTGAATTTATTTATTATCTCTAGGAGTCTTTCAATGGAGTTTTGGGGGTTTTCTATGTAGAGTATCATGTCATCTGCAAATAATGATAATTTAACTTCCTCTTTTCCTATCTTTACTCCTTTTATTTCTCTCTTTTGTCTAATTGCTCTGGCTAGTATTTCCAGTACTATATTGAATAGAAGCAGTGATAAGGAACATCTTGTTGCCTGATTGCAAAGTAAAGACTTTCAGTTTTTGTCCATTTAATATGATGCTGGCCGTTGCTTTGTCGTAGATGGCCTTTATCATATTGAGGTAGAGACCATCTATTCCAATTCTCTGTAAGGTTCTTATCATGAATGAGTGTTGGATCTTATCAAAAGCCTTTTATGCATCTATAGAAATGATCATGTGATTCTTACTTTCAGCTCTATTGATATGATGGATTATATTTATTGATTTATGTGTATTGAACCATCCTTGCATGCCTGGGATGAATCCCACTTGGTCATGATATATAATCTTCTTGATGATTTGCTGCATCCTGTTTGCCAATATTTTATTGAGAATTTTTGCATCTATGTTCATTAAGGAGATTGGCCTGTAGTTCTCTTTTTTAGTTGGGTCTTTCTCAGGTTATGGTACTAGGTAATATTTGCCTCCAGGAATGAGTTAGGGAGAATTGCTTCGCTTTCAATTTCATTGAAGAGTTTGAGGAGTGTCGGCATTAAGTCTTCTTTGGATTTCTTGTAGAATTCTGCAGTGAATCTGTCTGGGCCTGGGCTCTTTTTTGTTGGTAGGGACTTAATTACATTTTCAATTTCATTAATAGAAATTGGGTTATTCAGCAGTTTTACGTCTTCTTGATCTAGCTTTGGTGGTTCATATGTTTCTAGGAATCTGTCCATTTCTTCTGTGTTATCAAACCTATGAGTAGAAGTTTTCAAAATAGGTGTTGATGATCTTCTGTATTACCACAAAGTTGGTAGTGGTTTCACCTTTTTCATTCTGTATTGCATGAATTTGAGTCTTTTCTTTCCTTTTTTAAATTAGGTTGGCTAGGGGCTTATCAATTTTATTTATTCTTTCAAAGAAGCAACTGTTTGATTCATTGATTCTTTGTATTGTTTTCTTAGTCTCTATTGCATTAATTTCTGCTCTAATCTTTATAATTTCCTCCCTCCTTTTGGCTTTGGGCTTGGCTTGCTCTTCTTTTTCTAGATGTTTGAAGTGTAATATCAGGTTGTTTGTTTCTGTTCATTCTGTTTTCCTAATGTGGGAACTCAGTGCAAAAAATTTTCCTCTGAGGACCACTTTCATTGCATCCCACAGGTTCCAGTAAGTTGTATTTGTATTTTTGCTTACTTATAGATATTGTTTAATTTCTTCTTTAATTTCCTCTGAGACCCACTGATTGCTCAAGAGTGTATTATTCAATTTCCATGTGTTTGTGGGTTTTTGCAATTACTTTTATCATTAATTTCTAGTTTCATGGCACTATGATCCATTAACATGCATGGGATAATTTCAATCCTTTTGCATTTATTTAAATATGTTCTGTGGGCTAGTATATGGTCTATTTTAGAGAATGTCCCATGTACTGCTTAGAAAATGTATATTCTGATGTTATTGGATGGAACACTATGTATATGTCTATCAAGTCCATTTGTTCACAGGCGTGATTCAGTTCTGTTGTTTCTTTGCTGGTTTTCTGTCTAGTTGATCTATCCCTTTGTGTCAATGGCACGTTAAGGTCTCCTGTTATAATTGTGTTATTACCTATTTGATTTTTCATTTCTGTTAATACTTGCTTTGTGTAGCTGGGTGCTCTGGAATTTGGTGCATATATATTTAAAATTGTTATCTCTTCCTCTTGAAGTTTTCCTTGAACTAGTATGTAGTGACCTTCTTTATCTCTTGGTTTGAAGTTCACATGGTCTGCAAACAGAATACTACCCCTGCTTTTTTTTTTTTAGTTCCTGTTGCATGGAGTATTGTTTTCCATCTTTTGACTTTCAGTCTAAAGTTTTCTTTTGGGTTAGATGGGTTTCTTGTAGACAGCATATGGTTCGACATTGTTTCTTGATCCATTCTGCCAGTCTGTTTCTTTTAATTGGTAAATTGAGGCCACTTACATTAATGGTTATAACTGTCATATTTTGATTTGTTGTTGACATGTTATCTTTCTGACATTGTATCTTAGCTTTCCATTCTGTTTAATTGTCTTGCTTGCTTAGTGGTTTTTTCCTATGTGTATCCAGAATGTCTTTCAGTATTCTTCACAGGGTTGGTTTGGTGATCATAAAGTTCTTCAGCTGTTCTTTGTCATGGAAGTATCTTATTTCTCTATTCATTTTGAAGGACAGTTTTGCAGGGTACAGCAGTCTGGGTTGGAAATCGTTTTCCTTTAGGATCTGAAACACTTCACTCTATGCTCTCCTTGACTTCATTGTTTGTGTTGAGAAGTCTGCTGTGGTTCTGATAGGTTTTCCTTTATATATGATCTGTCTTTTCTCTCTAACAGCTTTTAATATTCTGTTCTTATGTTGGATTTCTGGGATGGTGATTATTATATGCCTGGGTGTAGTTTTATTTTGGTTATGGCTATTTGGAGTTCTATATGCTCCACTAATCTGTATGTCAGTTTCCATTCTCATGTTTGGGAAATTTTCAGCTATTACTTCTGTAAATAGCCTCTTGATATCATTTGTGTTTCCCATCTTTTTCATTTATCCCTATTAATCTTATGTTGTTTTTCTTTGCATCATCTTGCAGCTGTTGAATTGTTATTTCCTGATTACTTATTATTTTTAGAAGATCTTTCCTTTCCTGTTCACTAGTTGCAGTCTTATCTTTGAGGTCTGAGATTCTATCTTCACTTTCATTGAGGCAATTTTTGAAACTTTCAATAGAATTTTTGATTTCCTGTATATCTCTTTGAATCTGCTTCATGTATTCTATTGTTTCTTATACCGTTCATTCAGGGATTCTATCGTTTTGATTTGTTCCTCTGTTTTTGCTTTGTTCCTCTGTGTCTTCTTTAGATGCATTCACTATTTCCTTCTTTACTTTTATCATTTCTTTTTTTACCTGGGAGATTATTTCTGATTTGAGTTCCTTCATAGATTCCCAAACTTGCTTCATTTCAGTTGATATCATTTCAGGCATTTCAGATGTATGACTACTATTTTCTTCTATGTACATGGCTCCTAGGCTTTCTTGGGATGGGCTGGAGGTTTAAGATTGCATTTTTGTCTTTCATTTTGTCACTTTTCCTATATTTCCATGTTTCCAGTGATGTTCCAAAGCTTTCCCTGGATGTGTTGGAAATCACCTCCTGTGCCCTCTGCTACTGGGACTCACTCGGCTTTGGCTCCCCTTGCATGGCAGGCCTGGCTCCCCTGGTTGAATGAAGGTCGCTGGGCACAGTCCACTCAATCCCACGGAACCTCTGGAGCCTAGTCCAGTGTCCTAGGGTGCTGGGCAGGCACCCAGATGCTAGGATCAATGGTCCCAAACTCTTCCCCAGCCAGCACTGGTGAGCTGGAACTCCTCTTGCAGTGGGCCTGGCTCCCCTGGTTGAATGAAAGTTGCTGGGTATGGTCCACTGAAGCCCGCGGAAACTCTAGAGCCTAGTCCAGTGTCCTAGGGGACTGGGCGGGCACCCAGCCATCAGGATCGATGGTCCCAAACTCTTCCCAAGCCAGCTCTGGTGAGCTGGAACTCACCTCACAGTGGCAGCATGGGCCTGGCTCCCCTCACTGTGGGCCTGGCTCCCCTGGTTGAATGAAGGTCGCTGGGCACAGTCCACTCAATCCCACGGAACCTCTGGAGCCTAGTCCAGTGTCCTAGGGGACTGGGCAGGCACCCAGCCACTGGTATTGGTGGTCCCAAACTCTTCCTAGGCCAGCGTGAGTTGTGACATCTTAAAATATCAAATTTTTCAATCAATGAGCATGGTACATTTCTACATTTATTTTTATTTTTTTTATTTTGAAGGTAGTAAAAATACAACAGAACAAGACAGAACAAAGCCAATCTAGACAATGCAGTAAAATTGGTACAAGAACTTCACAGCAGGATACTGGGATAACAGTAATAGGTACCATATTGTATCTCGTTATCTTCACAGTAATTATCCAGTCAATTAGGTATAGCAAAATCAAGTCAAAAACAGAACATTATAAAACCATTTGAAAGAGAATATTGAATAGAGTAAGAGAATTGGTTGTAATGAAACAAAACAGTGAAAACAACATTTGCCTCCAAACAGAATATGGAAGGAAATCCCCCATAATTGCTACATTGCATATGGTCATCCTCTCAAAACATGCTCAGACCTCTGTCCCCAATTGCTAACCAGGGGAGTTAGGATATTTCATTTCCAACCCTTGCACGGGTAGGCTCACGGGAGCCAGTGACTGGGTCTCCTCCTGGCTCTCACCAGAGGGAGGCATTCACCAAGAGGGCAGGAGAACTGCCTTCTGCAGCCACTTGGGTTCCACCATGGCCAGTTCTCCCATTTCTACATTTTAAATATACCTCTTTCGTTTTGTTAATATTTTCTAGTTTTTGGTATATAAGTCATATACATCTGTTTATTTTATAACCAATATTCTCATTCTTAAAGTTCTTTTGAAAAACATAATTATCCCAGAATTCTTAAATACACCATATCCCCCACACTGATTTTTGAATTTTTGTTTTAGTTGGGATAATTTCTATAGACAGTTACTCAGTGTAACTTATTCTTCCCTCTGCTCTATCCAGTAAGCTAAGAAATTTTACCTCTGATATCATGTCTTTTGCTATACTACTAGCATTCTCTTTTTGTGTGTGGTCTCTCTTTGAAGTTCAGAGTAGCCCAAGGTATAGCCCAGTGTGGCCTTGAACTCTCAGTAATCCTCTTGTCTCAGCTTCCCAAAACACTTCTGGCATTCTTATTTGACTTCTAAAGCAACAATTTCCATTTCTATGTAGAAATTTTCCACCGTTCAGGAATCTGTCACACCACTAGGTCCTTTAACATTTGGTCATAATTACTTCAAATAATTTTAACATCTAGAACATCATTAGGTCTTCTGTTGACTAATTTGTCTTCTGATAAGTTTTTTTCCCTTGTGTTTTTGAGTGTCTCAAAATTTTTGCTTGCATGTGGAAAAAGAATGGTAGAGACTGAGAGCAGCAACACTTTGGTTCCAACTGTGATTGCTGGTCAGGTGCTGGGACACAGAGCTGAGTCTCTCCAACCAGTGCTCTTTTTTTTTTTTTTTGAAGGTAGTAAAATACAACAGAACAAGACAGAACAAAGCCAATTGAGACAGTGCAGTGAAATTGGTTCAGAACTTCAGAGCAGGATACTGGGATAACTGTAATAGGTACCATAGTATATCTCGTTATCTTCACAATAGTTGTCCTTTCATTCAGGTCTAACGAAATCAATCCAAATACAGAACATTATAAAACCTATCAAAACAGAATATCAAATAGAGCAAGACAATTGATCAGAACAAAGCAAAACAGTGAAAATAATATTTGCCTTCAAAGAAAAGATAGAAGGAAATTCTTCATATTTGCTATATTGCTTATGGTCATGCTCCCAAGAGATGCTCAGACCTCTGGTCTCAGGTCAGCATAATCAACCTAATAATACAAGCATTTAGTTGCTTTATATGCCTTAGGTGCTATCAACTCCAGCTGTCCTTGACACCTTCCACTTGCTAAGCAGTGTGTGGGGGGGTGATGATGGGAGGGGACATTTGATTCCGTAGGCTCATAGGACACACTGACTTGTCTTCCTGGTGTGCCCACTGCTCGCTCACACCACCACTCACCAGGAGGAAGGACTTGTTGCTTTCTTGTTCAGCCCCCCAAGTTCCAGCATGGCTGGATCTTGGGAGACACCAGCTTGTTGAGTGAGTGCTCTTCTGTTTGGAATCCATGCAGGATGACAAGGCATAGCTAAGGACACTGGGAAAAGAGCACCTCCAGAGCTGCCGCAGAAAGTGGCAAGGACCATGGGATCAGTGTATTCAAAACCACAGGAGAATATTGAGGGAGATTCATGGAACTGTCTTTTAGTGAAATAAAACCTTAAAATTTAAACATCCACTACATTTTGTGATCACACCTCATACATGCAGCTTAGATTAGTTTTTCTGCTCTCAGAGGACCACAAGGGAAATAAAGAAAAATTAACAAACTATCAACCAGACCACAAGTCACTAAGAAAGCTAGTGATGATGGCCCAGATAATCCTCTCATAACTCCCTCCCCAGTCCTTAGGAATTCTTTTCTGTTCTTTGATGATTATGATGTTGAGCTCAAATTGAGGTCCAAATTCTATAGAAGTATATTGGTATACAGGGAAAGAATTAAAGATCAATAACAAAGCACATTTGTTTAAAGGTAATAAAGCATGCAACAGTGACCCAGGTAGAGGTATGAGCCTAAATCACGCAATAGCAGACTGGGAAAGGCTATTGACAAGAGACTTGTGTTAGAGTTACAATGTCAATAAGATGCAGTTGGTGCCTTCTGGGAGCTGAGTGTATATCAGAGTGACGCACATTGGAACTGACCACCAGAGCACAGTGTGAGCTCTCTGAGGGACACCCACAGGAAGGGCCCAGTTCACAGGGATGCAGGGCAGGGTGGTGGGGTGGGAGGGAAACCTCACCAGGGAATGTGTGGACATGACAACCCCCGCTGCCTGCGGAGGGCTGAGTATGAGTTTGCTTCTATCTTGAGAGCATATTTTATTATCACTCAGCCTTTAGTTTGCATACTTATGGTGAACGGTTCCAACAGCAGCCTCTATTCCACCTTTCATAACACTTACTACGCTGCACGCTAACTACCTGTGCTCCTGTCTACCTCTCCACCAGCTCTGAGCTCTGTGGCAACAGGAGCCATAGCAGCCCTAGTCCCAGTTGGATTGTGGGCATCTAGTACCATCCCTGGTGCAGGGGGATAAATAAAAGCAAACCACAGAATATTTCACAAACAGACATTAGACATAACAGCAGGAGAAATAATCATGCTAATTCATCAAAATACAGGTAAACATTAGAGGTAGCTTGTATGGACTTTACTTTTAATCTATACTGATGATACTAAGGTTGTATCTTTATCCTGCTATAAAAGATTCAGAAGCCTTCTCTAATGGTGTAGGCCTATAACATCAGCATTCTGGGAGGCTGAGGCAGGAGGACTGCAAGTTCAAGGCCAGCCCAAGCAATTCAGTGAGAACTTGTCTCAAATAAGAAAATAAAAAAGAGGGCTGGGAGATGTAGCTCAGTCCAAAGGCCTTGTTCAATTCTCAGGATCATGGAAAGAGAGAGAGAGAAAGAAAGAAAGAAAGAAAGAAAGAAAGAAAGAAAGAAAGAAAGAAAGAAAGAAAGAAAGAAGAGAAAGGATAAAAGAAACAGGAAGAAAGAGAAAAAGAAGAGAGAAAGAGAAAGAAAGAAATGAGAGAAAGGAAAAAGAGAAAGAGAAAGAAAGAAATGGAGGGAAGAAAAGAGGTTGAGTCAGAGGTTGGACTCCTCCATTGCAGTTTACTACACGTAAGTGCAAGACACACAGTAGAAAAGGATATATTCTTACCCGTTCTACATGAAAAGAAGGGATAACTTCCAAATTCTTCAGGTTGCTAGTAAATTTAATGACAAGGATTCCTTAGGAAAAAATAACCCAGATGTTAAGGAAAAGCATTGCACACGATGCTCCAGCGGGAAATGGAAAGGAATCTAAAATCCCTGCACTCCCCGGCGAGGCAGGAAATGTCAGCTGGGGGACGAGGTCTTTAGGGCTTGCGCAGCAGCCTGACCATGGTCAGGAGAAAAGCATCCCGCTCTGTAACGGACGTCAGTGTGCACAGTGAACTACATCCTCAGTGGACGAAAGCAGCAGTTCCCAACACTGGGGTGCATCAGAATTGCCCAAAGGGACGGTAAAGCAGATATCTGAGCCCCACCTCTGGGATCTCTAACTTAGGGGATCTGGGCTGTGGCTCAGTCTGTACCTCTAACTCGTCTCCAAGAAGTGACTTTGCCTTTTGGGGGCAACTCACCACCAACAACTGGACTACATCAGCCTCTCACCTTTTACCAAGTCCTTATTAACATTGCCCTTAACGGATCCTTCCATTTTGGGGGTACCTGGGCAGTGTTTGAGGCAGGGTCTTGCTCTGTAGTTGTGAGGTTGGCCTTGAACTCACAGTGATGCTCCTGCCTCACCCTCCTGGGATTGCTGGTGAGTACCACCACGCCTGGCCATGCCTCCACTTTCCACTCATGGTAAACATGTCCCTTCGTCTTAGAAAACCGAAGATTGTCTTTTATAAATTTTCTATTTGGGAATTCCTTCAAAATGCCTGGAAATAAATAGGCATAGACCATTGCAACAAACAGACATGTGTATGACATTCTCTAAATAATCCTGTAAGGTGAAAAGTCAGAAATAATACAGCACAGTGAAATGGGACTGTGGATTCCCCTCTGGTGACATGGCAATGGAAATAACCTGAAGGCTCCCATCATGACAGTAGAAGAAATGCTAGGGATAAAAAGCTCACTTAAAATATTAATTGAGAGAGTGTTTTTTAAAGATTCAAATCCAGAGTCTCAGTGCCTGGATTTGAATACCTGACTTAATTTACTGTTAATTAAATTTACCAGTAGCTCAGTTTCTCTGTCTATAAAGCTGGGGAAATATTTTTACCTGTCTTACAAAGAGTTGTGTGAAGATTAAATGTAAGACGTTTAGAACAGTGCCTGGCCTGCTGTCTGCACTCGTATGTGAGTATCCACTGCTATTACTGTTGTGGTCACTGGTGCTCTGAGGAGTGAGCTCAGGTCCTTGCACGTCCTAGGAAAGAATGACTGTGACCCAGCCCGGCTGTTACCATTACTATTGCTGCTGCTATTGCTCAGCAGACCCATAGTACTGACAGGTTCTGCACCTGGGCATCGCACCAAGCTCACTGTATGCTACCAGCAACCCTTAGTACACTCCAGCCACCATGTCTGTACTGAGCCCGATGACAGGATTTCCCTTCTTGTCGCTTCTCCTAGGCAATGCAGTATGGCAGCTGTCTGTACAGTCGTATCGTGTCATATTAGATAGTCTAATAATCTAGAGATATTTAAAGTATATGGAAGGTACATATAGAGAGTATATGTAAATATCACATTGTTTCATGGGAAGAACAGGAACACCCGTGAACTTCAGTAGCCATGTGTGTAGGTAGGGGCTAGTTTGAAACCAAACTCCCATGGCTACATCAAAAAAACTAAGTGAAAAATTGAACCATGCAGTGTGGGTTACTGGTGTCGGAGATGTGAGGGCGATTTTATACCTACACAGAAGGCTAAAAGTATATCTTTGATAAGAGTCAGCAAGCTCCCACTTACCAGATAAGAAAGTGTACTTCAGGCTGAGCTCTGGGTAGTAAAGTCTCTCCTGGAAAATGTACAGTGTAAGCCTTTGACCCCCACGTCTGTGGAGTTCAATGTGTACTACTGCCTTTGCCTGCCGTCCAACAAATGGAGAAATTAGCGTAGTAGATGTGAATCCTGGGCTGAACCCTAGAAGGAGAAAATGCAAACCTCTCTAAAGAGATGCCTCTAAGCCAGACTGGCTTTAATCTGTAGATCAAAGTTCTGTGAATATGAACCTAAGCATCAAAAATTATAAAACTTGTCTAAAAATAATCCACCATGGGTTAGAGAGAACAGGCACAAGAAACAAAGATTTAGCCCTAAGAACCTTATGCAATAGAACATTATAATAGATAGGATTGTATAAAAAGAAGATTGTATTTTAAGATACTTCAAAATTCAAATTCTATGTTAAAAATCTAGAATTTAGAAAAGGAAAATAGTCTTACTTTTTTCCTGTGGGATGGTGGGTTGACTCTAAGACACTGAGATAAGTTGCAGCCACAGCACTTTTAAATTTTTTAAATTTTGAGACAGGGTTTTGCTAAACTGTCCAGGTAAGACTCAAACTTGCAGTCCTTCTGTTTCAACTTCCCAAAGTGCTAGAATTGCAGGAACATCCCACCAAGCTGGCTGACAGGAAGGAACTCTTGATTAAAAACTAGAATTTCCAAATTACAAGCCAGAACAATTTCTAATCATCATAGCTAGCAGTCACAGAGACAGTGAACTAGGAGATAGATCTGAAAACAGTTACAGAAGATGCAGCCACTACAGAGAAGGAAAACACAGGCAGAAGAGGGCAGGGTGACCAGCCATCCTTGTTTGCCTGCAACTTTACTGATTTGGGCACTAAAAGTCCACACCCTAGGAAACCCTTTAGCTCCCAAAAGATTGGCTGCCTTAGGGAAAGATATGAATAGACTATGGAAAAGAATGAGAAAGTTCAACTGAGAATTGGGAGCCGGGCATGATGGCATACATCTGTCTTCCCAGCACCTGGGAGGCTGAGACAGGAGAATCATTGCAAATTTGAGGCTAGTTTAGGCTACAAAGTGAGCTCAAGGCCCACCTGAACTGCATAGCAAGACCCTGTCTCAAAAAGACAAAAAAAAAAAAAGAATTGAGGAGAGGGCATTCATGACTGTGAATTGATGAGCTCTAAGAATAAAAGAATAAGAACTTTACGATCTAAGAATCATAGGTACCAAGTGTTATAATTTAGCTCTAAAATATCCCCCAAAGTCTCATGTGTTTGGGGAGGGTGTAGATCCTAGGGGATGCTGTATTTGTCAGTGGATTCAACTAGTGCAGGTGGGGCCTGGTTGGAGGTGGGACCCTGACTATGTGACCTGGAAGGGTGGATTCTTGCCCCAAGACCCTGCTCCTTCTCTGCTTCCTGGCTGCCATGGGGTGAGCAGCTCTCCCACACCGGGTCCTTCCACCGAACTGTTTCTACCTTGCAGCCCGCCAGCTATGGACTAAACCATAAGCCGAAATGAGCATCTTTTGCTTATGGTTGCAGGTGTCAGTGGTTAGGTCTCAGCGACAGAAAAGTAACTGGCACATTAAGAAAGATAAATAAGAAGAAATCTCCTCCCTGACAAACAAAGACAACAGAAATACACAAGATCATCATAGTGAGACTACAGACATCAAAGACAATGTATAACAATTTAGAATTACCATAGGAAAAAAAGATGACTTACAAAGGAATAACGTTCAACTGGCAGAAGGCAATGAAAATAGTATGCAGAAGTCAATATAATAATGCTTTTAAAGGCTGAGCTGAAATAACTCACCATATCAATTTTATACCCAGCTAAAAAGTATTTACAGGCAGAGGTGATCTCACACTCACTGCTGTAAATGGGATGGCATCCCTGTGTGTGGACCGGCCACCTTCAGACCAGGCTTGGTCTTCTCCAGGTATGGAGACACAAGGGCCAGCCTCTTGCTGATCACTCTTCAGGTGGTCTATGCAGCAAAGGGAAATCCATAACAGCCAGAGTTGATGAGAGAGCTTTATCTACAGTGGTAAAGAATTCAGATTCTTCTGAGTGACCCACCAATAACAGGATGTCAGAGCTTTGTGATTAATGGCAATGTAGGAGATAAGAAATGAATGCATGAAATGGAAAGCCAGAATTGAGGTTTTCCAAACATGTGCCAGGATCCTAAAAGAGGGAGGCAGGAGGAAGAAAGAGAGAAGTTATTGTTGAGAAAAAAAAGGAACCTTTTAAGGAAAGCTGACTCTCATAGACATTAGTATGGGATGATGAAGAAAAAACATTGCTTGATGAATCCCTAAGTGCAAACCCACCCGCACCTGGATTTGGTATTTACATGCTGCCTCAGTGATCCCACAGGGCTTCTGCTGGAGCAAAGGCAAATGCTCTTTAGGAAAATGAACTGTAATTCAGGCTTTACCATATTTAATTATATCACAAGAATATAAATGTGTCTGCATGCATATGTGTGCATGTACATGTGTATATGTATTTTATTAATATATGGTAATAGATTTTCTGATGAGTATTATGGAACCTTTTTTATTCAAGCAGCTCAATATATCATTAGTGCTAAAATTGAATTCCTTTTAGAATTCAATAGTTGCCAGCCTACTTGTTCAGGTACACAAGTCTGAAATCTCTGGCTCCGTATTTCACAAAGGCATTGTGTGATCTTCAATGAACTCCCTCCGTTGTGCAATCAATGTTTGACATTCTAAAAGTTTAAGTCATCTGGTCTATAGTTAAATTTTAATAAAATTATACAAATCTCTGAATCTCTAATTACATGCTTACTAAGCCTTATATAGTCAGTCCTTCCAAAAGGATTCTTTTATTCAAAATAACAACCTTTTTTTAGTGTTTCTTCAACAACTAGTGGCCTCTAGTGAAAGCTGTCATGACTGTGAGGGTTTTCTGAAAAGTACACATGTTCTGATGCTCTCTTCAATATTAGCACAGTGTGAGCTATGAATTATTTAGTGTTCAGTGAAAATAAGGAAAGAGAAGAGAGCAGGAATTAAGAGTGAGACAGGAGCAAAGAGGGGTTGATGTCCTTGGGGTTAAGCATTAGTTCAGATCCTATAATGCTCTGGGGTGGAACTGAATGTCTCCAAGTCTTCCTCAGTGCCAATTTTCATGGTACCACAGCATCCTGTCACTGTCTCTACTTCAAGACCTTCTATTCCCCTCCCCAGGAGCAACTGATTTATTTATTTTATTTTAAAGAGAGAAAAAAAAGCACAGAAAAATCAAAGAGCAGCCAAACCCTAGGGGCAATTTAAATACGTTCCTGAGCCCATGCTCGGCTACCTTTCTACTGAATTTCCTCTACCACCACTGAGTGGACAAACTACCTGTGGCTCCTACCACCTCCACAGGGGTACTTCCACAGTTGGAAACCAGTGCCAACACCTGTGGCAAAACCTCTAGGGTGTCACTGTGACACCCTCAGTTAGTTCTTCCCAGGTTGGAGTCAAGACCTTCAGCTGTGGGTGTGAGGAGGGCTTCTCTCCATAGGGGTAAGTCCAGGCCCCTGAGAAGACCTGGATTGTCAAGTATCATCTCATTCTCTACATCTCCTTGCTCCAGTCCTTGATGCAAGATACCAAAAGGACTCCTCTTTTCTGTCCCCATACCACTTGATCTATCAATGCCTGTGTTCCAGCTTAGGCCCAAATGGGCTACCTACTACAAAGCATTTTCTTGTCCATCCATAAAACATCTATGGAGTACCTACTGTTTGCAAAAGGCAACATGAGGTATTATGGCAGACACAGGAGGACACACCCTCTGTGAGATGTGATGTTTGTACCTGACACAGATGGCTAAGGAATGCAGTCATAAATTTTTGCCCCAAGGAATTTCATGAACCCAAATACATTTGGAAATAGCACTTAAAAATATAACTGAGGACTGTGAGAGGCTATGCCAGATAAAAGGGAGGACTAAATCATTCCCAAAGGTGAAAGAACAATGGTGACCTTTATTATTCAAGAAATTGAATAAAAAATCTGAGCAGCTTGTATCAAGGACATGGTTGTCCATGAGAAGCCATTGTCTCTCAGGGCCAAAACTACTACCACACTGTGAATACTTCTGGAAGCTGCAGTAAGTCTTTCACCGAGATCCTGCCTTGGATCAGAGAGTATCTGGGGCCAGAGGAACACGTCTTCCCTAATGAGGACATCTCATCATCTGTCCTGTGATGGAAGATGGCAAGATGATGATAGACAAAGGAACAGTTCATCTCAGAACTGATTGTCAGGAGGAGCATAAGGCATACCAGATGGACGCATCCAGTCCCACAAAAACTGAAGTCTTCTACATCTCAGACTTCTCCTCTGGCTAGAAAACTGTAGGGTCCATGCAGAAGTGGATATAGATCTCTAAATGTAAAATACACTGGACTCCACACACTTGTGAAAAATGAACAATGTCAAAGATTGCATCATTATTTAATACTAATCATATGTTGAAATAATATTTGAGTCAATGAAATGTATTTTAAAATCATTTTGCCCATGTGTGATTTTTACATGAAGCTGCTAAAAAATTTTTAAATTACATTTTGGGATGGTTGATACATTGTGTCAACTTAAGTTTAGCACCTTAACTAAGTAACTCAGCAGTTCCACATCCTAGGATGTAGAGGACATGCCCTAGGGCAGCTGTTTATGCTCCAGGATGTTGACATGGTTGATTCATTGTGTCAACTTGAGAAGTTTAGAAGTTTAACTGAGTGACTCAGCAGGGACCCAGGGTCCTCACTCTGTAAACATCCTGAGCCTATGCAAGAGGAGAGCACCCAGATGGTGTAGGTATAAAGGACCCAGCATAAGGCAGGCAGCCAGCAAACAATGTAAGGGTGGAAAAGAGGTTTGCCTCTCCACATTTGTTCTTGCTTTTACTGTCTTCTGCTGCCATGAAGTATTACCCCTCTGTCATGTGCCACCCTGCCTTGGAACCAGCTGATTACAGACTGAAATCTCCATGGATTGCAAACTAAATAAACCTTTCCTTCCTTAATTTTGGGCATCAGGTATTTTGTCTCAGCAAAGAGAGAAAAGTAACCAAGACACATTACAAATTCAGATTATAATTCTGTCAAATGGCACTGTTTTAGAACTGACATGTTGTCTTAGTCACTTTCCTTACTCCTGGATAAAATAACCGACTCCTGTGAGTTAAAACAGGGGAGGTTTATTGGCTCACAATGTGTAGAGGCTAGGATCCATAGCTGACTGACTCCAAGGCAGGAAGGTCAAAGGGTCTGGCAGAGGCAATCTGCTCATGGCATAGCAGACAAGAAGCAGAGAGCTTAGACAGAGCTGGGAAGGGAGGTGAACCCTGCCATGTCACACCCTCCGTGGTCTCCTCTTCCCACCAGCTCTACCTCCTAACAGCAAGTCAGCTATAAGCCCTGTATTCAATAACCTTCCAAAAGCCCCACCTCTGAGCACATGGGGCTTCGGCAGGACATCCAGATGCACCCTGAACATATATTTACTATATTTATAGATCATAAACTGGAGCCTTTTGTAGTTAGATAAAATATCTAGCAACAGCTCTTCTAACAGGGTTACTCTAATTAGAGAATGGCATTATTTTTCATGTTCTGTGAAGCAGATAAATAGCATATATTTATCTGCAGCATAGATCAACCCAACTTTCGATCATTGCTCTGAAATTCAAAAGGTCTATCACAGTTGGGTGAAGTGGCACATGCCTATAATCCCAGCACTCTAGAAAGCTGAGGTGGGAGGATGCCCAGTGCAAGTTTAGCTTGGGGAACTTAGTGACTTAGCAAGGACTTGTCTCAAAATTAAAAAAAAAATTAAAGGAAAGGGAATGTGGTGCATGGAGAAGGCTCTGAATTCAATCTCCAGAACTGGAAAAAAAAAAAAAACAGAAAAACAAACGCAAGACCATGAAGAAGGCCAAGACCAGGAAACAAGGCCACTTACACACTGTTGGCCCCTAGCAACAGAACTGTCCTGGTGTGGGCTACGTGAAGAAGAGAGTCAGTGAAATAACATCAGCACCCCACATCCTGTGGCCATAAGAACTGAGATTATTTGTCCCAATTGCAAGAAAAATGTCCCCAGAAATAAGTGCTCCATGTTTCTGAGCTCCCCGAATCCTAAGGCTGAAAAGCAAAGTAAAGCTGTGTGAGCCCCTGGCCATGCCCCTACCCCTGAGCCTCCGCCTCCCTCAAGGAGAATGATGAATCCCTGCGCTTAACAGGAGGTCATGGGACGGCGCCCTAATCATGCCACAAGATTGGTGTGTTTAGACGAGAGGGAGGGACCGCAGGCCCCTCTGCCTCTCCACAGGAGCACAGAGGAAGGACCCGAGAGAATGCAGCCTCCTCTGCGACCCAGGAGAGAGCCCACCCTGGTCTCAGAATCACCCACGTCCTGACTCTGGACTTCCAACTCCAGACCCAAGAGAAAATAAATCAGCCGGCCTGCAGACCCCTCACTGTAGGAGACTGGAGGAGACTTAGACAACTCTTTTCTGAGACAGGATCTTTCATGCTGTGTGCCTAGGCCAAAGGATCGTCCCGCCTCAGCCTCAGTTCTGGGGTTACAGGCGCTCATCACAGCATCTGGCTAACGCTACTCTTAAAGAGGATTCTGCGGGAAGAAGTGATGAGCCCATTCCACTGGATTTGTAACCTTCTGCTGCTGTCACAACACCATCAAATGGAGACTGTGTTCCCTTGTCTCAGTGGTGACATAGAACTGCAAAAGAAGCCAGCAGCACAAACCCCAGGGATGGCAGCTTCTGACCCTGGGAGGGTGTGTTTTCAAATTCTTGACTGCTGAGACACATTCCTTAGGACTTTTCCAAATTTTTTTTTTTTTTGGCTGAAAAAGTGCCCTGAAATTCAAAGAGAAGTATAAAATCTCTGCCCTGGATGTCATTCTAATGAATAACAAAGAGATTTTTTATCTTGTTCTTTTATCTTATGTTAATTTAATATGTCTTCAGCTAGGTATCTCAATAAGAAGAAACTCTAAAATCAGACCATTACCTGTACAAAAGCGATATAACAGAATATTTATTTTAGTTCTGGACAGCTATCAACCTTCGCTGGCGTTCAGACTCACGTGTGAAACTTATTTTTAAAAAATACAGCTGTGGAGTTGCAACTGGGGAGGGTCTAGGGTGGACCCCAGACTCCGGATTTAAAGTGCTCTCCAGGGGTCCAGGAGTCAAACCTGCACCACACGATTCTCCATTTCGAGCATGTTAGAAGAATGACTCGCTTTCAATCCACCTGGAAGCACGCGTCCTGCGGCTGTGTTTGCCGTTGGTACAGTTGCCCCCAAACACGGCTGTGGGCCCCACAGTTTTCTTTCTTGGGTGGATCTCCCACCTTGGAAATGTGAGTGAAGAGGTTATTTTTGTTAGCTTCACAAACAAACCGTGTGTCAAAAATGATCCCTGGAAAGGGCGGGGTTTTCAAAGGTGTAAAGAACCCAGGAGAAGGTTTGATCTGAAGTGCAGGCTGAGAAGGAAAGGGAAAATGCATTCGTTCCTCCAACAGCTACGGACCAGTGACAGCACCGCAAAGTGCTATCATTTGGGCCACAGAGGCAGGGACCGCGGTGCCAGTGCTTGGAGAGCTGAGGGTGCAGAGTCGCCCCTGGGGCCTAGTGATCAGGAAGAGATGAGCGTGTGGGCACAGGTGCTCGGCGTCGGAAGTCAGGTGCCACAGGAAGACAGGCGACCACTGCGAAAGCAGGGGACGGATCACTCAGCACAGGTGCAGCAAAGACTGAGTGTGGGGATGGGGCAGAAGTTTAGGCAAGAGATGCAGGCCAGGGCCAGAAGGTGACCGGTGTTTTATGCTAAGCCAGAGGGTTTGCTGTTATACCTCCTAAGAGCTATGGGGCACCATTAGAAAATCTTTACATTGTTTTCATTTGTATTCCACTTATTTTTGTGGTTCTGAGGACTAAACCCAGGGTGTTTGTACTAAACTACATCCCAATTCCATTTTAGAAAGATGTTTTATTTTGAAAAAGGGTCTCACTGAGCTTTCCAAGATAGACTCAAAATTACAGTCCTCCTTCCTCAGCCTCCCAGAGTGGTGGGACTACAGGCATATACCACCACACCCTGCTGCAGTGGGCATGTGTCAAGCAAGGAGAGAACACCTACCATGAGCCCAGGAAGGGGTGGAACCGCCCCCAGAACCACTGAAGAGCCCCTGAGCAGGCCCCCACCTGGCCCAACCCAGCCTCCCCAGTGAGAACACAGGACAGGGCGATTCGAGGTCTCTCCCAGGATTTCTGATGAGCCAGGTAGATAGGTGACCATTGCTGCAAGGTGTATTTAATATATATATATAAATTTCTGTTGATCCATCTATCAATTAAGGAGTCTTTTTAAAAGAACTTTCTGAGTCCATGTTTGCAGCGTGTGATAATCAGCTCCATCCTGAGGAGTTGGTGCATGGACACAATCACCTCCATTCTTCTCACCCCCTCCCCTCCTCCATCTCTGGGTCTCCTTATTTGCAAAAGATCTACTGTATTTCCTGGTTCCCTAGCATCTGTCTTATACAGGTATCACTGTATCTGAGTTTCTCATATAAGAGGAACCATGCCGTATTTAAGCTCGTGTGCCTGATCTATTTCACTTAACATGTTGGTCTCAGGGTGCATCCATTTTCCTACAAATGACACAAATTTATTCCTCTTTATGGCAGACTAGTATTCCACTGCATGCAAATACCATATTTTCTTTGTCCATTCATCTGCTGATGGGCATATAGGCTGCTTCCAACATTCAGCTATTATGAATTGTGCTGTTATAAACACAGGCGTGCATGTATCACAGCAGCGTGATGGCTTTAACCCTTCTGAGGTGATACCTACACGGTGAAGAGCTGGGAGGAAAGGGTTTCCAGTGTCAGGGTTTTCAGAAATCTCCACACTGATTTCCACCACAGTGGTACTAGTCTACATCCCCACCAACAGGAGAGAAGGGTTCTTTTAGCCATGCAGCCTCGGCATTGTATTTATTTTATTTTATTTTATTTTATTTTATTTTATTTTTCTACAACCCGTCTTTAATCAGACCCCCAATTCTGTGGGCTGCAGTGAACAACTGAGGCTCAAGTGGAAAATGGAGAAGCACTCTGTCTGCATCACCTCACTTAGTAGGCAAATGAAGGGTTGCCCGAACTCTCCACCGAGGATCCACTCACTTTGGAAACAGTTCCTGTTTTTGTTTAAATGTGTAAGCTTTTTTATGAATTTATTTTTATGCACTCCAGTGAATGCATTTGCTTCCCAGATTAGATTTTCAAACAATAGCATCTAGTCCAGCAGCTCAGGAAGTGAACATGGAGAACCCAGGCACTAGGAATCTTGCTACCGGAAAGTCTTCCCATATAATTGTGCTTTTGGTGTATAAAAGCAAGATTCAGTGTTGTTTTTGTTTTTGTTTCTTCAAATGTACAAAACTTAAGGAAACCAAGCTTTTCTTTGCCTTTAAAATGAGGTGATTTTTAAGGAAACATTAAGGATAAACCAATTTTTTTTAAAAAAAATCTCCTGCCAGGCTGGAGGCACATGCCGGTCACCCCAGCACTTGGGAGGCTGAGCCTCAGCATTTTAAATCATGGTTTGGGGTTAACTGAGCTGAAGTTCTGTGGAAGTGAACTCACAATTCTGAGTTTCTGACTCTGACCTCGGACTCCTGAGTTGGTCCTTAACTCTGGGTTTCTCACAAACGCTACCAGGCCCTTGTCACATTCTACTGACGCATAAAACTTCAGTGACTTGGAGACACCTTCAGCTTCCCTCCATCAAGCGTAATGGCATAAAGAAGTGCATACATTTTAAACTATTTCACTATAAAAATAGACATCACACACATCTTACGTGACCTGCTTTAGAGTAAAAGTGTGGGGGTAGAGACGCAGGCATGGACGGTGAGAAGCGAGGTTATAACTCTGATGACAGAGACACGCTCAAGGACCACAGAACAATGTAGGGAACCTGCTACCACGTCACATACTTGGTCAGCCCAACCCGGAATATCAGATTTACCCCTCTTCATGACTTCAAAATCCATGTTTTGCAAATGTACAGCACAAGTTTATTTTGGATCATCCATCGTGCTTACACAACTCTCGTCGAAAGCTTCTGTATTTTCCTCCAACAGGGCCCATGACACAGCCATGCCTTGTTTATCACCTTGGTGGTAAATTGCCCTGACCTTTCTGTGACAGGATGGGAGTTTGTTTGCAGCATTTAGTGGCCCTTTGGGCTGCTGTGCCTTGGGGTCTGACAGGCAAAGTGTTGTTTACCCTGGGCTCCCCATTTCTTTGTGATTTATGGGCTGCAGTCCCAGCTGCCTGCGTGAGAACCCAGATCTTTTTAGTTTGTTCTCATGATGAAAACTGCTGTATCTTCTAGTTACTTCTGTTTCCTTGCAAAAGTGAAAAATTTTTGATCCATGTTGTCCTTAAGGCTCAGTGCAATATGCACCGTTGCCTATACAAAATGTGATAGAAAAAGATGGTGAAGGTTCAAAATATTATTACAGTTACAGAGACATTGCCATGAATTCTCCTCAAATCCCCTCTCTTCCTTCCACTGTCTGCAGCAGCTCCGGAGTGCTCTTTCCTGAGTGTCTTACTAATTCAAAATGTTTCCCTTTCGTGGGCATTTTGAGTTTGGGGAAGAGACAGAGCTGCAGTGAATGAGGTGGATAAGACAAGAATGATAAATCTATGTATGAATGAAGTTGCAGGGTGGTGTTTTCAGGAGCCTGCCTTTCCACCGGGTGGTGCTCCAAGACAGCAGTCACCACTCCTTGTGAAGACTGTCACAAAAGAGGACTCCAGAGCTGCTTCAAAAAGCAGGAGACCGATGGGACAAGTATTTTTGAAGGAGGGAATTCCTAGCATTGTATCTTTAATTGTAATGAAAATTTCCACCAACCTTCCTGCCTTGGACATTCCTGACCACCATGGGAGGGCCATGCTGGAGAGCCACCGAACACCTGAGAGTGAGTCTTGGGAGAAGGAAGGTGCTCCAAGAAAAAAGCTGGCTCGTGTTATTCCCTTCATCTCGCCTCTTGAAAGATTTGGAATTTTTCACTTCTATCAGATTTCAGTATCTGATGTTTCAATACCTGCCACTGTCTTGAGGTCTCCAGTGATAGCTCAAAAAGCCAAGAATGTGATGTCACTATGAGAAATAGTGGTAGAAGTAACCCATGTGAGATCTTACAGTGTGAGAAAGTGTTGGTGTCTGTGTGCACATCCAAAGTGTAATTGAAAAGACAGTGGTGGAGGTAAGGTAGCACTGCGAATTAAATAGCAAATAATCAATAATCTCCAAATGCCACAGAAGGACTGAGGAGGTAAGGAGCTCAGAAAGTGCTTACAGGAAAGCAGCACACAAAGGGCGGCTACGGAGGAAAGGAATCAGGTCTTTTTCTTCCTGTGCCCACTCTTTAGTTGGAGCATCTCACTTCAGTGAAAATTGTCTCATCTGTGGCAACAGTAATAATAAATTATTATTATTATTACTATTATTAAAACACTCAGAGAAACCCACTTGGGACCCCTACTGTCTCTCTGACAGAAGCTTTATTTCATTCACTAAATATATTCTGTTCTTAACCTCCATTGTTCCTAAAACTCATTCTTTGATTTTAGAGAACATGAGCTTGTGCAGGACATCTAGTAATTTGGGAATTTCATTCTCCTATATTAATTGGAGGTCTTCCGCCAAGATCATTGGATGGAGACTTAAAGCTGTACTCCTACCCAAGATGAAAGTGCTTTCAAGGCCTTTAGATAGAACCTTCGCAGAGTTTCCCTGACTGCCAATCAACAATTACAACCCCCTTTAGCCTGAAGAAGCCAAATAAGTCATCACCCACTTTTCCCTCACAGCAGTTTGGGGTACTTCTTCAGAGGGAGTAATGTAAAAGGCAGCTGAGTTAGATAGAAATATTATAGATAGACAAGGATGAACCCTCAAAGGAGTCAGTGCAGAAGACCAGGCACCTTGCAGCCTTGGAGGGGACAGACACCTCTGCTGAGGCTCAGATCTCAAGACAAAAAGCAAAACAGATGCAACCGCACCCTAAATACAAATATCAGGGATTGATATTCTAAATAGGTCTCTTTCACCTTGAGGAAGCCAGGAGTCACCATCCCAACCCCCTATAGGAAGAGTTACTGTTGTTAAGCATGCCCACTTGCTACGTGACTCACTTCCCATTTGTCCCCAGTATAGTTAATTTTACCTGGTTGACACAGTTCTGTCCCACCTTACGCCCACCTTGCACGTTTCCATTACCCCCCACCTTGGACCCCTCTCTCCTTGCGGTTTTGCTCTATGAAAGTCCCTAGAAAAGATAAGAGATTTTGGCAACTTGGGACCTCTTCTCTCTCTCTCAGACAGAAGCTTTCTTTCTCTCAATAAATATAATCTGCTGTTTAAAAAAACTATATGGTCATCTTTTATTAGTTTCTCTGTCTCACCTGGCACCAGCTAGGCACAACATGCATTAACTGATTTATTTACCAGTGATTTCATTGCAGGATTCCAATATTGTTTCCATTCTGCAGACAACAGCACCAAGGCACAGAGCTCCCCTCGGCCAGCTTCCAGTGCTGGCGAGCACCAGGCCATTGAGAGCTGGCTCGCCTGGCATAGAGAACGGCTCCTAGGTCTGCCGTCCAAATAGATGCACCCCAGGGAGTTGCGGGTGCCCTTCCTGGGTGTGATTGGAATGGAGGGTGAGAGAGAAGGGGCCCAGGATAAGGAAAGAAAGGAAGTTTGGGGGTGAAAAGGAGAGAAGGTGATCATGAGCAGCGAAAGCAGCAGGGCCCGGGGTCAGGGCTGTTTCAGGACCGAGGGGCCCTGTCTGTCTGCTGTGGCTTGAGGGAAAGTGTCCCTGCGGGGTGCACTGAGCAGCACTCCAGACAGGGCGGGAATGGCTGGGGACCCAGCTGGCAGGGAGGAGTGGGGAATGGATCGAAGTCGAATCTCAGGCCTTGCTGCAGGAACTAAGAGGGATTTGGTTTTTGTCTTTAAGCTAAATATGGTGATTTTTAAAATTTTCTATTTTTATGAGCCCCTGTTTGGGACACATTATGATTATACTCATGGGGTGTTGTCATACACGGGTAATGGGTCTTAACTCTTTTCATGTCTCCTTTCCTCTAAGATGCGGTTAGCTTCAAAGGAGACACAGACTCAGCTGGAAGCTTTTCATAGTTTTATCATATTTTGGAAGTAACAAGTATTCACTGTGAACAACGGCAAAACTGCAAAAAGGTGACAGCATGAGTCGGCGGCTTCTTGTCTTCCTCATTAGCAATGGCGTTCCACAGTCGCTTCTAAAATGCACTGGATGCTGAGCATGGTAGAGCATGCCAAGAATCCCAGCGCTCAGGGGGCCGAGGCAGGAAGATCTTGGGTTTGAGGCTGGCCTAAACTACACAGCGAGTTTGAGACCAGTCTGAAATATCACAAGACCCTGTTTCAAGAAAAAAAAAGAGTGAGTGAGTTTAGGTGTGATGATGCAGGCCTAGAATTCCAGCATGCGAGAGCAGAAGAAAGCAGAAGAGTCTTAAGTTCAAGGCTATCCTGAGCCACAGCATGAATTCAGGGTCAGTTTGGACAGCATAATGAGACCCCCACTCAAACGAAAACAAAAAAATCACCCCCCTGTGACAATAAGTAAATCAAGTACACTTAGTGTTCAACCAAGTAAATGTGATCTAATATACAAGCACATAACCATTTCACAAACTGGAGCTGCTTCCAGCTTTTTAATTATGTTATAAATTAAACTGCACTGAATATATTTGCCTATAAAATTTATTCAATATTTTCAATCACTTTCAAAAGATAGGAGCTCTGGAAGTATAACTACTTAGTTACTGAATATAATTGCTGAACACCTCTAAGGCTTTTGACACTTTAGATTATTTTACAGTTTACCAACAGTGAATAATAATATTATTTGTCCACACTCTTGCCAGAATGAATCATTTACAAACAAAAAATTTGTAATCTGACAGATGAAAAACCAGTCTTATTATGTGACATTTCTCTTGCTGCTGGTGAGGCTGAATAAGTCTTCATATATTTGTTAATTTGTTTTCACTTTGCAGTGTTTATTTTGTCATTTGTATGCTTATCTTTTGGGATCATAATGCTTCACAATTTTACAAATTTTAGGAATTAGTTAAAAAGATAAAGTAATGTGTGTTCCTACCTAAAACCCCCAAAATGAAGAGGAATTATTACATATTACAAACATGTTCTAATTTAAAAAAAAAAAACTCCTAGGTGTGCTGTTTTAACTTTGTCTGCCAGATTTATCAATGTATTCATGGAATAGCTTTTCCTTTGACATATGAAGTGACACTTCTGTGCCTGTTCTGCTCTTCAGTTTCTCTTCAATCAGTCTACACAGTTTGGACCTTGAGTGTCTCCCAGAGCCCCACATGGTGGGAGCTTGGTCTCCAGCCTGTGGCATTGTTGAGTTGGAGGCACCTGGAGCCTGGCAGACAGAGGTGATGTCACTGGGTGACTGGGTGCTCTTGAAGTGGATCTTGGGCACCCCAATCTTTTCTGTTTCTGTCCTGCTTCCCGGCACTAGGGCGCCAGCACTGAATCCAACTCCCCGTTTGCTGCTTTCTGCTCCTGCTTAGCTTCCGCTACTGGAGTTAGTGTCGGTGGTTACAAACAGGAGCACTGATAAACCCAGCGTAATCAGTGATGGAACGTAAAGAAAGGAGGTTGATCTGTGTTAGCAACTAGAACCATAAAATATCTGGGCATAAACTTATGAGCGAGCATGCTTGATCTCTGTGAAGGCAGCTAGAAATCAATGTTGAGCACAAAGGAAAAAATTCTGAAAAAACCCCAAAATCTGAATGGGTGAAAAGCAAACCCTTCTCTTGCCTGGTATGAGGAGCTCAGTGCTATGAGGGTGTCACTCTCCCCAAAATGACCATGGGAGTTCAATCCCATCCCACGGGGTTGCTGGGAACACAGCAGGTCCGTGAGGCCTTCAAAGAAAATGGCGAGTGAGGGTAGCAGAGAGTTCCAGCAAACTACACCCAAAGCCAGCCCGGCGGGGACGGGTCAGGACAGCAGTGAGAGACTGGAAGAAAAGAGCGGTAGTAAAGAAGAATCTAGAAACACACCTGGATGGATAGGGGGTAGATGTGTGAGAGGACGATGGCATTTCAGATTAGTAAGGCAAAGGGCAGATGGTAGGGTTTGTGCTTCGGAATAGTTGTGTTACAATCTCCAGCGTATCGCACTTTACTCCTTTTCCGTCTCCTTGACAGCTTCTCCCTTGTTTTGGGCCCCAGGGCTTGAACATCGTCTTTATTCTTTGTTTTTTTTTTTTTTTCCTGATGTCTTTCCTCGAAGACTCTGGCTCTGTACACCAACTCTACCGATGAGGGCTCAGTTAGCCTCTCTGGCCCTTGCCTAGGGCCTAAGCCATAGCTTCTACATTCATCTGCCCCTGGAGATCTCCACAATAATGTTCATAAAACATGACACATGATCCCTCCTGTTACCGTAGCCCACCGAACACACGCTTATTCACAGGGCAGTAGTTTCCCTAATATTTCTGATCTTAATAAATCACTGTCTTCCAAGACGCTCAACCCAAAAACCTGAGCTCCTACTTTCCTTCCTTTCCTCCCCCACCAGCTTCTACTCCATCCTCGCACCCGTGGCGCCGCTTGCAAGAGAGCAGCAGGTGGTTAAGAACAGGAGCCCCGGAGCACAGGCCCTGGCTTCACCGCTTACCAGCTTTGTTATCTAGGCAAGTTCGTGCCCTCAGTCAAACCGTCTCTTCCGCAACTCAAGGAAAGCCGCGTATCTAATTCACAGGCGCGATGGTCGGTGTGGTTTGTGTGCTGCAGGGCTGGTCCCCAGGGTGGCTGTGCTTGGAGCTGCAGCAGGGGTAAGCGTTAGGCCATCAGCGTGACTGTAAACGGGTGACGCGGTGTAGTTCTCTCAGGCCCGGGTGGTTCTGAGCAGAGGGCGGTTACAGAGGAGCAAGTCTGTCCCTGCCGTCTCTCCCCAGTTTCCCAGCTTGCCATGTCTGTCTTGCAGGCATGGTCACCACTGTCACCCGCCCACCCCAGGGTCTCACAGAGCCAGCTGACCCCATGTGGTGCCCTTGAACCCAACACTGAGATTTCGAGTCCTCTTTTTTCAAAGTTCCCAGACTCAGGTATTTTTTCCTAGCAGTGGAAAGCGACACACATACCGGGCTAATTCCAGTGGTTAACAAGTTGTGAGGAGGTCAGAACAGGAAGCAATGCACGTCGTATGTTCGGAACAAGGCAGGTATTACTGTCATCTCCAAAATACGTGTCAGACATGTGCACCTGTTTCCATAATCAGGTGCGCCCCCTGGTTCCATTCATGGTCGTCCTCTCCAACTGGCCTGTCCACACTCTCTGTCTCCCCCCAGGAAGCAAACAGATCCTTCTGAGTTTAGCTGTTGTCAGAGGTTTCCTGGTTAATAACATCCAGTTATCCAGTATGGCCTGACAGCCCCTTGGTGAGCTGGCCCCCACCCTGCTCCCTAACTTTACCTTGTAATGCTGTCCTTCCTTGCTTTGCTTGGTCCATGGTAACTCATTTGCTGCTTGGGTGCATCCAGCTGCCAGGCCCCAGGGCCTTTGCTCACGCTTGTCCCTCTGCTCAGAGCATGCTTTCTTCACTCTGATGGCCTAAGCATGCGTGCACTGCCTCACAGGGCTTTCCTTACCCATCATGCCAGACAATTGTCCACTGTCCCCACGAGGTTGTCCTGTACTGCTGTCCTTAAAACACTTCTAGTTATCTAAAATTACCTTGTTTGTTTAATTTGTTTTCTTTTGGGTGCTTGGGTCAAAAGCCAGGGCTTTGAACACGCTAAGCAGGTACTCTGTCCCCAACTACAGCCCTAACCTGTTTCATTTTTTTAAAATGTCTTTTTCAAGACAAGAAACTTTAAAACACAGCAACACCGCCAGGAGTTGAGAAGTCAGCCCTAACCGCCCTTGGTTTTCTTATCTTCTCTTTTCTCTCCACGCTCATCAGAGTTCTAGGGAGGTTGGAAGCTCACTGAGGAGTCAGAGGAGAGAAGGTCAGAGGGAATCAGTATCTCCGGCCCCTGAGAAAGCAGCTACCTTCACGTCAGTATGTCACGTTTTACCCGTAACACAAAACTCAGCATCTAAGTTACTGCCTAAGTCTCATTTTTATGGAAGATGATCACAACATTTTGTTATTTTTAAATTTTTTTTTGTACTGGGGATGAACATAACATTTTGCTAGGCAAGTATCTATCTATCTATCTATCTGTGTGTGTGTGTGTGTACCTGTGTAGAGGTGGGTGTGTAGATATATGGTCATCTGTGTAGAAATGCAGGGGAGAAACTTGTTGTCTACCAAGAACGGGTTTGAATACATGATGTGTGGGACCTGAGGGCGCATTGTAAGTGACCAGAGCAGGCAAGAGAGAAGCCAAACTGTACTTGTTTGCACTCTGCCAGGGTGACTCATTCTGTGTGTCCATTCTTGAGCTATCAAAATCACTAAAATACAGTAGGATAGCAGCCCTGTCTCTTTAAATACTGGAGGCCTACTCTGCTGTAAAGAAGAACAAATGTGAGCCATGTGTAGTGGGTGCACCTTGGGAGCACAGCTTTAGGGGAAACACACCGGACACAAAAGCTGAATTAAATAAAATATGATTTCTCCTATTGGAGACACCCAAAGCATAAATAACTCAGACAGAAAAATAAAAGATACAGGAAGCAAGGAGATGGATCTTTGGTAAATGGGACAGAGGGGGAAGGTAGAACAGTGTGAAGTCTGCCCGGGCTTCACCCACTGCCCCGGGAGCCTGTGACATGATGTGCACCCAACGTGAACCAATGAAATTAAAATTTAAAAATCACATAATGTCATCCCAAGAATCTCTGCAAGAATAATTTTGATTCAATTCACATAATACTTTGAGTGTCTCCCCAAAGAATTAAGGATGTCGTCTGACCACTAATGTCCCTGGTACCACTCTAACACGGTTTCTGCCTTCCTGTCTTGCTACACGCCCTTCCGTGTGGGTTCCCACAACCCCACACTGTCACCCAGGGCTCTCTGAGCCCAGGTTTAAGCAGGCAGCAGTCAGTGACATCAGCTCAGGGCTGGGACACATTTGCAAAGAACTCTGCATGTGATGTGAGGCCATCCTACATAATTCCATTCCACCTGATTCTAACACAGAGACAGAGAAAGCTAGTCAGCATACGGAAACCACTTTACATCAAATGATGTCCAGGACCAAAGCCATTCAGGAACCTGTGAATCTGCCCGGCTCCTATGAATACCCACAGAGCAGACTTTGTGGGGGCGGTGTTTCCATGAGCAGGGTGAAACCTGCAGGGAATAGGACTCCACTTAATCATGAAAGGGACAAGAGGGGAAGGGAAGGGAAGGGAAGGGAAGGGAAGGGAAGGGAAGGGAAGGGCTGGTAATTATTCTACCTGAACAGTGCTTTGTGGTGTGACATTGATTGTGTCTTGAAATCTCCTTTGGGGATGGAGCAGATGGCCTTTGCTTTGCTTTCACAAACCTCATGCATATTATTTTAAACATTTTTGCAATTATTTTCCTGAAATCGACTGTTGGCCCAATGCCTAGAAAATGCTGAAAAAGTGACATCACACTGCACCCAAAGATGCAGGTTCCAAAGACACCCTCTGGGGACCCTTGGAGGCCGATTTCCATATCACAGTGTAAACAAGCGAGCTGTGGGTTCCCCTGCCTTTGGCAGCCCTGATAAGGCTCCTCTCAGAGGCGAGGTCCAGCAATTTAATTCTACTTATCTTTCTGCGGCTGACTGGGTGTGCAGTTTTTAAAATGTCCTTTCTAACTAACTGCATAAAAAATGTTTCTGTTGGCACTTTCTCGAATCCTTGATGTGCCTACAAACCCCCTTCTCAACATGAATCACAGAAAGGAAGCTGCTCCCCGCTTTTCTGAACCCCGACCTCCTATCTGGTTATTCACAAGGATAATTTTATAATTGGTGCAGATGACTCGCCTAAAAATGATGACCCTCTTTTGTACTCTTACTTCACGCTGAGGACAAAGAGGGTACAGGAAAATTACTCCTTGGCCCAGGAAGTTTATTAAAATGCTAAATGAAGGTCTGGCAACAGCTCAAAGAACTTTAAATAACCTTGCGGTGGAAAACCTCCGAAACCTCCTCCTACCATCAGCACAGACTCGGCTGGCAGTGATAAAGAGGAAGAGAAGCAGGAGCTTCCAGAGTGCAGAAACATCTATTTTTTAAAGGGCAGGTTGGTCCAGTGGTTGCAGGTACCCGTGACACATCTGAGAGACGGTGATGACCACAGCTTGTTGGGAGGCCGTGTGGCTGGGCTCACAGCCAGTCCTCTGCCGAGTCAGGGGGCCAGGCCTGGAACGACAGTCACCCTGGGGTCCATGTGGCATCATCTCTCATTAATCATGGCCAAACATGCTACTAATCCCATGAATAACATATTTTGCCACTAAAATTCCACCACATTTCTGCTTGTTTTGGTTTGTACTAAAAATGACCCCCAGAAAGCTCCTGTGTTCTAAAGTGGGCTGTGGAAGGAGACCAGATTGTGGGGACATCATAGCTGAGTGGGCTGCTAGAAGGTGGGCCCCATTGGAGGATGTAGGTCCCTAGGCTGTGCACTGATGTGTCTGCCTCTCAAGCTCTTCCTCTGCTCTGCTTCCTGACCACCATGAGGTGAGCACCTTTTCTCTGCCATACCCATGATGCTTCTACTTTGCAGCCAGCCAGCCATGGACTGAGCTCTCCACAACTGTAAACTAAACAATATTTCTTCCTGTAAGTTGTATGTCAGGTGTTCTATCCCAACCACAGGAAGGACACCAATACAAAGCATAAAGTTGCATGAAGTAGGTCCGATTCTCCTCCAGTGTTATCCCCTCAGAGAGCAGAGACCTTTAATCCCATGTATGCTTTTGGTTCTCTGTTGATTTATTGGATCTTCCAAAGTTAGCATGTCGCAAACTCTAAAAGATAGGGGTCTCCAGATAAAGGAACTGAACTGTGTGTGGTGGAATAGAAGAAACTCTTATTTTCAGGCCTCTATGGGGTCAGGACTCTGCATTCCAACAGAACAGGAGGAGAAAGTAGCCATTTACAGCATCCCAAGGAGAACGGGTCAACCGGGGCTCCACAGCCCCAGCAAGCCTGGTTTCTTCAAAGCACGTCCTTGGAACTCCGGCACACTGGGATCTGTGTCCTGTCTTTGCACCCTGATCTCTGGACACACAGATGCAGGCCCTCAGCAAACAGAGCTTGTCTCCAATGGCCTTGTCCAGCCCTGAGCTATCCTCGCTGGGGGGTCCCCAGGCGTCATTTGCAGCTGCTCTGCCAACATCTTCTCCCAGCTCTGCTCCAATGGCGCGCAGTTATAACACTTGCTCCCGCCCTTTAAATGGTCTTGTACTTGCTGCTGTACAAGGGATAATCAAAAATGCAGTGAATGTTTAAATTTTAAGAATTTTTGTTACAGTTAAATGCCTGGTGCCATTAATATGCCTCAAAGGCCTCCCTGCTTCAAAATCCCCCTTCCTGCCACTTTCTGCACCGGCTCTGCAGTCCTCCTTCCTGAGTGTCTTTATGAGGTGCCATCCAGTGGGAAAGTAGCCATTTAAGGGCATTATGCTGTGTCCTCATCCACTTCATTCACGGGATCTGGCACAGTGTGGCTTCTGGCTCTTTCCAGGTCAAAACTACAAGGAAAGGGAAACAATTTGAATCAGCTCAGGACATCAAGGCAGCCAGGGCAGCACAATTAAAGACACTCAGGAAAGAGCCCTTCAGAGCTGCTGCAGAAAGTGCCCAGAACTTGGGATGAGTGTGTTCAAGGCGAGGGGGAGGATTTTCAGGGGTACTACTGGCAATGTGTCTTTCACTGTACTACATTTTAAATTAATTTTCTTTACATTTTTTTTTAAAAAAGTATGAACATATACCCTAGTTTTCAGCCAGACCTCATATATTGTGTTCTCACTTTGGCATCTTATTTATTATTAGTCCTTCTAAATCTGAAGCCCTTCCTGTTCTTTCTCAGCCCCAGGCTGCTTCTGAGCCTCAGGCCAAAGGCTGGGACTTGCCATCTTTGAATGCCAGCAGCTGCTGGACTCTCCTTGCTGACTAGACACAGTTGGGTCAGATGCAGGTTCCTTGCTGCTGGGCTGAGCTTTCACCTCTGTGGCAAGGCCTGTGTCTCACCTGCCCTGGGGTGGTGAGAAGAGACAGCTCTTGACCCCACCTTTGCTCAGTGCTCCTCTCTTGAGTGACCAAGGCCATCTGTGGCAGTGACATGTCAGGAGAAAACAGTACAGGATACCACCTTCAGCTGAATTCTGGCCATGGCCAGGAAAAGAATCCAGCTGCCTCTGTTCCAAGTCTGATGCTTCTGCCTTATAATTCCTGCAAACCTTCTTGGGGGACAATTAATATAGCATATGCTTTTTGCTGGTTAAACCGATACTGTTATTACCCACCACTGAAAAGCTTACCTTTGAAAAACAGTTCATGTGTTAGGAAAACAGACCCGACTGCATGTAGGAGGGAAAAGCAGGGCACAGAGCTACATAAAGCTATGTGAGCTCATGGTGCAAAAGCAACGCATGCACTGTGGATTGAGCCCCTGCCCTCCTTCCAGCTGTGGGGATTCACCCACCATGGGGCCCTGCAGGTTGGAGGCACGTGTGCTGCATTTACAAAGGTCACAACCCAACAGCCTTGCCATACTCGCTCCCACATGCCTGGGGCAGGTGCGTGGCCGGGGCTGGAGCAGGTACCTGGGAACTGGCGCCAGTGACCCGCAGGGCAGGGACAGCAGAAGCCCTGTCCAGGAGCACATTTTTGGCATCATCTTGACTGGATTAAGGGAGCCTGGACCATCGGTGAAGGTGGTCTTCTGGGTGTGTCTGGAGGGATCTCCGGGAGCCCCAGGATGGAGAGGGGGACACCCCGCTCCATGTGGGCTGGGACCACCGTCTGTTGGGGGTCTCGAACAAGAGGCAGAGGGGAGGCCATGGGTCTCTTCTGGAGCCGGGGCTTCTGTCTTCACCCTCAGAATCACCCCTCACCCCCAGGCTCTCCCGCCTCCAGGACTTGCACCAGTGTCCTGGGCTCCTAAGTGGGAGTGGTACAGGTGGCTCCTCCGGCTCTGGGCTCTTACACTTGGGCTGGATCATGGCTCAGGCCCAGCCCCGAGGCTCCAGCTCACAGGCCACGTGGGGCTTTTCTGCCTCTGGGATGGGGAGAGTCAGTACCCTAGGTCCTCTCCTCCCCCTCTTCCCTTCCCTCCCCACCCTTGCCCTCCTCTTCTCTTCTTGCCTCCCTTTTCCTTCCCTTCCTTTCCTCTTCCTCGTCTATCTCTATCTCCACTTCCATCTTTTTTTCTCTGATACGCATATAGAATATGTACATGTGATTGAAACATACGGTGAGTATTTAAATTTTTTAACTTATTAGCCCTACTGCCGTGAATCCCTTCACAACACCCTCCCCATGGCTGGCAGCACACTCACCTCTTCATTCTAGCCACTTCCTGAAGCAGCTCTCTGTGTCTTTAGTTGCGCTGTAGTGGCTGCCTTGATGTCCTGTCTATTTAAAGCATTTTGCTTTCCTGGTCTTTTGACTCTAGGGAGGAGCCGGGAGTCCCTGGGGCCACACCTGGCGAATGAGGCGGGTGAGGACAAAGCGTTGTGTTTCTCCGAGCTGCCTTCCCACTGGGTGGCACTGGGCAGGAGCATTCACTGTACTTTTCCTCAGTCCTTACAAAGACAGGAAAGCAAACTCCAGGGCGGCTTCAGAAGCTGTCGGGGACAGTTTAGAGTGAAGGGCGGGTTCTGAGTGAGGTGGATTCTTGGCAATGTCTCTTTGACTGGAATACATTGTTAATTCATTTTTAAAATTTTATTAGTACATATTTGCAGTTATACACTTTAAAGTATAATCATTCCCCATAAATCTTGATCCCGTCTGGTCCAGGGCTTATTGGCTCTGTCAGAACCCTGACTAATAAACCTCTCTGGCTGTGGTGGACTGACAGCCAGTGGTCACTGTAACACTCAGCTGAACTGAGTCAGCGTGGTGCTGGGTGCTGAGGTCCTAACTGAGGATCACTGCCAATGTAAGAACTGGGAAGGAAGGAGACGTATTGTTGGTTCTCCTGTTGCCATGGGTTCTCCGGGAGGCGCTGTGGAGCTTCTTTCCTGATATGAACTCAGCTGTTCTCATTGTCAGAGGAGCTCAGGACCTCATTGTCCCTGAGAGTGGCTGTGGTTCACTTTGGGGGAGCTCTGGTTCTTAGTTTGAGCTTTGCTTCCAGACTTCGGAGAGAAAGATGCTTCACTCCAGGAGAAGCTTGTCACACTGGCTTCCTGATATGAATTGGGCTATTCTCATCATTGGAGGAGCTTGGGACCTCCTTGTCACTGGGGATGGCTGCAGTACTTTTCAGGGGAGCCCTCGTCCTTACTCTGAGTGTTGCTTCCTGGCTGCTGTGCAGAACCCTCAGTCTACTGGCACAGCTCCTTCACCAACTGGCACAGACTTTATCTACCTTCCACTGCTGACTTTTGGGCCTTCCCAGTGCAGATCCGTGAAACAGACTTGCATGAGACATAATCATGGGCTCCAGGCCTCCAGTTGGACCAGTGGAAGGCATTGTTACGGGTTCGAGGCCTCCAGCTGGACTCATGCAAGACATTGCCATGGAATCCAGGTCCCCAGCTGGATTTTTTGGATCTTTAGTGTGTGGACAGATCTCCTGCACTTTTTGTGATTGACTCTTTGGGTGACTATTATAAAATAATACTGTAGATTATGTGCCCTGTGTTAAATTGTTTTCTTTGCAAATGCCGACTACAACACCAGCTGTGCAGGTGACACAGCCCCAGGTGCCAGGCCAGCAGGGCTGGCAGTGACCACAGCAGAAGCCTCTGTAGCAGGTCTTCATCGTGGTCACCTGGGACCCCCACAGAATTCTTCCTCAGACTACCTGGCTTCCAATTCCAGCATGTCAACTTCTCTTTGTCACTTTGCCTGCTCATCCTCCTGGTCTTAACTCTTTTCTGTGGATTTCTGAGCTACTAATCATGTTTTCAGTGAAACCCTTTCTACTTGAAGGAATGATAGCTTGTTCCTTTTCGTGACTAAGAACTGTGACTAGTAGGACCCCAGTGATCATAGATCATTTTGTTTTCTTATGTATATTTTCTAAAAGTTTTGGTAAAATTGCATTACCTTAGTAGTCACCAGCTGGCAAGACCCCACCCAGCATCCTAAATCACCAGAGGATGCACAGGAGGTCCCTGTGGGCCTAACTGGGCCATGCCCAGAGACTTCCATTCCATCCCAGGAGTCAAAGGTCCACAAGGTAATTCCCAGCACATGAGGGAAGCTTTGGAACATCACTAAAAACCCAGAAATATAGGAAAATGACAAAACAAAAGAGCAAAATGCAATCTTAAATCTCCAGCCTATCCTAAGGAAGCCTAGGAGACACAGACATAGAAGAAAATGTAAGCCACACACCTGAAATTCCTGAAATGATAACAGCAGAAGTAAAGAAACAACTCTGGGAAGCTATAAAAGAACTCAGATCAGAAATAATTTCCCAGGTAAAAGAAGAAATGATAAAAGTAGTGAAAGAAACAGTGAATGCATCTAAAGAAGACATAGCTTTAAAAAATTAGAGGAACAGTGCAAAAAGATGGAAACCCTGAATTAACAATATAAAAAACAAACAGAATGCAAAGAGATATACAGGAAATCAAAAATTCCATCAAAAGTTAGCAAAACTGCCTCAGTGAAAGTGAAGTTAGAATTTCAGACCTCAAAGACAGGATTGCAGCTAGTGAACAGGAAAGGAAAGATATTTTAATAACAAAAAGGAATCAGGAAATAACATTTCAACAGCTGTAAGATGATGCAAAGAAAAACAACATAAGATTGAAAGGGATAAATGAAAAAAAGGGGACAACACAAATGATATCAAGAGGCTATTTACAGAAAATTTCCCAAACATGAGAATGGAAACTGACATACTGATCAGTGAAGCATATAGAACTCCAAATAGCCATAATTAAAATAAAACTACACTGACATATAATAATTAACATTCCAGAAATCCAACATAAGAATAGAATATTAAACGCTGTTAGAAGAGACAGATCACCTATAAAAGAAAGTCTGTCAGAATCACAGCAGACTTCTCAAAACAAACAATGAAGTCAAGGAGAGCATGGAGTGAAGTATTTCAGATCCTAAAGGAAAACGACTTCCAACCCAGACTGATGTGCCCTGCAAAACTGTCCTTCAAAATGGATGGAGAAATAAGATACTTCCATGACAAAGAATAGCTGAAGAACTTCATGACCACCAAAGCAACCCTGCAAAGAATACTGAAAGACATTTTGGATACACATAGGAAAAAAACCACCAAGCAAGGCAGACAGTTGAACAGAGTAGAAAGGTAAAGAAGCAACAGTGGAAAGATAACATGTCAACAATAAACCAATATATATCAGTTATAACCATTAATGTAAGTGGCCTCAATTCACCAATTAAAAGAAACAGACTGGCAGAATGGATCAAGGAACAACATCCAACCATATGCTGTCTACAAGAAACCCATCTAACCCAAAAGGAAACTCATAGACTGAAAGTCAAAGGATGGAAAATAATACTTTATGCCACAGGAACCCCAAAAAATCAGGGCTAGCTATTCTGTATGCAGACAATGTGAACTTCAAACCAAGAATAAAGAGATAAAGAAGGTCACTACATACTAGTTAGGGGAAAACTTCAAGAGGAAGAGATAACAATCTTAAATATATATGCACCAAATTCGGGAGCACCCAGCTATACAAAGCAAATATTAACAGAAATGAAAAATCAAATAAGCAATAACACAATTATAACAGGAGACCTTAACACTCCATTGACAAAAAGGGACAGATCAACTAAAAAGAAAGTCAGCAAAGAAATAACAGAACTAAATCATATTTATGAACAAATGAACTTGGAGGACTTATACAGAGTTTTCCACCCAACAAAATCAGGATATACATTCTTCTCAGCAGCACATGGGACATTCTCAAAAATAGACCATATACTAGCCCACAGAACATGCTCAAATAAATGAAAAGAAATGAAATTATCCCATGCAAGTTATTGGGTCATAGTGCCATGAAACTAGAAATTAATGACAAAAGAAACTGCAAAAACCCCACAAACACATGGAAATTGAATAATACACTCCTGAGCAATCAGTGGGTCACAGAGGAAATTAAAGAGGAAATTAAACAATATCTATAAGCAAACAAAAATACAAATACAACTTACTGGAACCCGTGGGATGCAATGAAAGTGGTCCTCAGAGGAAAAATTATAGTGGCAAATTCCCACATCAGGAAAACAGAACGAACACAAATAAACAACCTGATGCTACACCTCAGACATCTAGAAAAAGAAAAGCAAGTCAAGCCCAAAGCCAAAAGAAGGGAGGAAATTATAAAGATCAGAGAAGAAATCACTGCAATAGAGACTAAGAAAACAATACAAAGAATCAATGAATCAAAGAGTTAGTTCTTTGAAAGAATAAATAAAATTGATATGTCCTAGCCAATCTTATTTAAAAAAAGAAAGAGAAAACTCAAATTCACACAATAAGGAATGAAAAGAGTGAAATCACTACAGACCCTGTGGAAATACAGAAGTTCATCAACACCTGTTTTGAAAACCTCTACTCTTATAGGCTCAATAACACAGAAGAAACAGACAGATTCCTAGAAACATGAATTACCAAAGCTGGGTCAAGAAGATGTAAAACTGCTGAATAACCCAATTTCAATTGACGAAACTGAAAATGCAATCAAATCTTTACCAACAAAGAAAAGCCCAGGTCTAGAGGAATTCGCTGTGGAATTCTACCAGAAATTCAAAGAAGACTTAATGCCAACACTCCTCAAACTCTTCAATGAAATTGAAAGGGAAGCAGTTCTCCCTAACTCATTCCTGGAAGCAAATATCACTCCAGTACCAAAACCTGAGAAAGACCCAGTCAAAAAAGAGAACTATAGGCCAATCTCCTAATGAACATAAATGCAAAAAATTCTCAATAAAATATTGGCAAAAAGAATGCAGCAAGTCATCAAGAAGATTATACACCATGACCAAGTAGGATTCATCCCAGGATTGTAAGGATGGTTCAACATACATAAATCAATAAATGTAATCCACTCTATCAATAGAGCCAAAAACAAGAATCACATGATCATTTCTATAGATGCAAAAAAAGCTTTTGATAAGGTCCAACACCCATTCATGATAAGAACCTTACAGAGAATTGGAATAGATGGTCTTTACCTCAATATGATAAAAGCCATCTATGACAAACCAACAGCCAGCATCATATTAAATGGCCAAAAAATGAAAGCCTTACCTTGAAATCAGGTACAAGACAAGGATGTCCATTATCACCACTCCTATTCAATATAGTGGTGGAAATACTAGCCAGAGCAATTAGACAAGAGAGAGAAGTAAAAGGGCTAAGGATAGGAAAAAAAGAAGTCAAATTATCATTATTTGCAGATGACATGATACTCTGCATAGAAGACCCCAAAACTCCATTGAAAGACTCCTAGGTATAATAAATAAATTCAGCAATGTAGCTGATACAAAGTCAACACTCAAAAATCACTAGAATTCCTATACACTAACAACAAAATCACTAAGAAAGAAATAAGAGAAGACACACTCTTCACAATAGCATCCAAAAAAATGAAATACATAGGAATCAATCTAACAAAAGAAGTAAAATATCTATTCAGGGAAAATTATAATACCCTGAAAAAAAGAAATGGAAGAGGACCTCAGAAAATGGAAAGACATCCCTTGTTCATGGATAGGAAGAACAAAAATTGTGAAAATGACAATTCTCCCAAAATTATTATACAGATTTAATGCAATCCCAATGAAAATACCACTAGCATACCTCATAGATCTAAAGAAATCACTCCTAAAATTCATCTGGAACCAGAAGAGACCTAGAATAGCAAAGGCAATTCTAAGCAGCAAACCTAAGGCAGGCGGCATCACGATCCCTGACATGAAGTTATACTACAAAGCTACTGTAACAAAATCAACATGGTACTGGAATAAAAACAGACCTGAAAATCAATGGAATCGATTAGAGACACAATTGCAACTACAAACACACTCAGCCACCTTATCTTTGATAAAGGGTCCAAACATGTACACTGGAAGAATGATAGTCTCTTCAATCAATGGTGCTGGAAAAATTCACTCTCCATGTGCCAAGAGTGATGAGAAACCCATGCCTCTCATCATGTACTAAAGTCTAAATGGATCAAAGATCTAAATATTAAAACAGAAACACTAAATTTGTTGGAAGACAAAGTAGGTAGAAGTCTTGCCATAGGGGTAGGTAGAGAATTCATGAACAAGAATTCAATCCCAATTAAACAGCACGTGAAATACTTCCCAGAATCAATAACTGGGATCACGTCTTATTAAAGAGTTTTTGCATGTTGAAAGAAATCTCCAGTATAGTGAAAAGAAAACCCACAAACTGGGAAAAAATCTTAGTGAACTGTCCCTTAGACAAAGGACATCTGCCTAGAACATATAAAGAATTTTAAAAAATCAGGCCCCCGAAATTCAAAGACCCAATCCAAAAATGGGCATCTGAGATGAATACACAGTTGTCAGATGAAGATATACAAATGGCAAATAAATGCATGAAAAAATGTTCAGCATCATTAGTAATTAGAGAAATGCAAATTAAAAACACACTGAGAATCCATCTCGCTCCAGAAAGAATGGCCAGGATCAACAAAACTGCCAACAACAAATGCTAGAGAGGCTGTGGGGAAAAAGGAACTCTTCTGGACTGTTGGTGGGAGAGTAGACTAGTGCAACCACTGTGGAGGTCAGTCTGGAAATTCTTCAAAAAGCTGGGATTGGAAGTCCCATTTGACCCAGCTATTCCACTTCTGGGCATATTTCCAAAAGAACTGAAAACATCTTACCACAGTGATACATGTTCACCCATGTTTATAGCAGCATGATTTATAATAACCAGATTTTGGAAACAACCTAAATGCACATCGACTGAGGAATGGATAGAAAGATGTGGTATTTTTATACAATGGAGCACTACTCAGCTATAAAGAATGATCACATTGAGATATTTATAAATAAACGGATGCAATTTTGAGACCATACTCATAAGTGAAATAAATCAAATTCACATGTGTAAATACTGTATAGTCTCCCTAGAATAAGAAATGGTAAGAGTACATAAGATATAAAAACCTCAATAAATTCAGTGAAAGGATAAGAATCTGCTCAAAGGGGAAAAATAATATCTCAGGGAAAAGGAGGAAAAGAATAAGGAAGGGAAAAGAAAAAGTATCTAAAATTATATAAACACACTTTAAGATGATCTTGCTACAAGTTCTATAGTTTCTTGGAACAGAACAGTTAACATGCACAGGGTTGGAACACTTGTGCGTGTTACTGTACGGTGATCTGAGGGGCTCTTGAAGACCATTATGTAAAATAGCAGCCCTAGCTATGCTCCTACCGCCTTGTTTTGAAGGTCTATAGTATCAGTGTTTGGGGCTCTTTGCTGATGTTATTTATTTGTCTTTTTCGTTTGTGTTTTCCTAGTAATTTGTTTTGTTTTCCCCTTTAATACAGAAAGGATAGGTACACATGTAGATACTTATACATGCCTAGAACTTCTCCTAAACAGTTTATGTGAACCAACTGTATAATGCATGATGAAATGAGCAGCTACTTTGAAGAAAAAGAAACATTATGCTATCCATTGATGATTCTGTATCATCATGCTGTGAAATCCAGTAATGCCATTATTCCATGTTCAGAGTGGTTTTAGTTTGTTTTGCATTGTTTAATTTCAACACACACGAGGGTATAGACAGCTATTTTGAAGGGAATGAGAGACATTATGGCAGCCATTGTTGATGTCCACATTGTCTGGTTTTGAAGGCCTATAATGCCTTATCACTCTGTTCTGATCAGTTTAATACTATTTCATTTTGTATGAATTCATTGTATGTGAAGATATGGACAACTATTTACAAGAAAACAAGAGACATTATGGGAGCCAGTGATGATCTCCTGTTGTCTTGCTTTGAAATCTGTGTCATTTACATTGTTTTCTTCTGACCGGCTTTGTTCTGTGTTGTTATGTTTAGTTTTACCCTCTTTAAAATAAAATTTTTAAAAATGTGAGAGTACTTTGGATTCCTGATGTTCTTAATTATTAGGAAACATTGACCTTAATTACTCGATCTACATTGCTTCTACCAGAGTAAGGTACCTGGTGACTTCAGCCTCCGCTTAGGTCAGCAATGCAGACACTGCAGTGAGAGAAATCCCTTTACACAGTTAGCTTTTGAATTCCTGGGTGTCTTGGTACATTTGTAACCCCAGTATTGAGGAGGCTGAGCCAGGAATATGGCTGTGAGGGTGAGGCGAGCCTGGGCTACATGGTGAGTTCAAGGACAGCCTAGGTTACACAGTGAGACCCCATCTTTAAAAGGCAAGAAACTCAGAAACAAAGAAAATTCTTACCACTGACTCTTACTCTCAGTCCTATCACAGATATATTTTCTACTTGTGTTAGAACTTCTCAGTCCTTTGGGAGTTATCCTGAGACAATTAGCCTGTGTTGAGGACACACTGACACAATTTAAAGAGACAAGACCTTCTCGTACCATTGATATTGTTAAAAACGTGTGCCGCCAAGGACGCTGGTACGAGTAGCACAGAGGTAGATGTGGAATAGCGTTTTCCCTTAAAATAAAAGCCCAGCTACCAAGAAAAAACAAAGGGCACCACTGTTAGCAGCCAGCAATAATCTCCATCTCCTTGTAAAGGGGCCTGTAAAAGACTTTCGGAATTTCCACTCCACTAGGGGAGCCAAAGTTCTTGTCCATAAGGAAGAGTTTCGTGTCATGCCGGGTAACATTCTCCAGCCACTCCACTGCTGCCACTGAGAAGTCAGGGAATTCTGCAGATCAGAACCAGCTGGGTCACAGGGCACTGCAAGTCCCCAGGATACAAAGACCACATTGGTCATGTGAGAAACTGCAAAGGCAGTGGGGAAGGAGGAGATGGAAGTTTGTACAATGGACTCTGTGTTACATCTTAGGCTCAGCCTTCCACTAACCACGGCAGTTACTTGGCCTTGCTAGGCCTCAGTTTATCCCCATAAAATGGAGCTTAAAGACCCATCTCAGGCACTGAAAGAAATAACATGGACTCCCAGCACAGGTTCCAGTGTACAGCGGACACTCAGCAAATTTGTTTTATATTTGTGACTGCTCCCTGCCTTATTTTTCTGGGAAAAACCTTTGTCTTTTAAACAGACTAACTTGCCGGGGATCTAGCTGAGCCACATAAGCGCCTACCTGGCACGCATGAGGTCGTGAATTCAATCCCCAATACAAATAAAATAAAAATAAATAAAAAGACTAACTTTAAATAAAGTTTTCGAAGTATGGGAGTTAATTTCCTTAAATTTCTCAAACCTAGCAATGTGCTATTGTCACCTGGTTATTATTCCATGGGAAAAGATACCTTATCCAAATGATTAGAAATTATTAATAAAAGGGAACATTCTCAACCAGCTGGGCAAATGTTTTATGCTGATATTGTGGGTGACAAATAGATCGTCCCTTGACGTGTATCAAAAGAGTGTTAGAATGCAGCAGAAAAAGTGTTAGCGTTCATGGGGTTGAACAGTTGAACAATGGAAAAGGGTTGACATTTGCCTGGTGAGCGTGAGAAGCTTCCACAGATAATCAGCGCTTTCTTCCATTGCTGGATAACGGAAAGGCTCTGTCTGTGTGGAGCAAAACGCCTCCCTAGATTGTTGGGGTGTGGATAATTAGCGTGAGCACCGAGATACAGCTTCCCATAGACTTCCAAACAGAATTTTGGTTGCCTGCATGTAAATGGGGCTCCCCATGTGTTTGGTAAGGTAATAGCAGAATTAAAGTACAGGAAACTCAAACTGGAAAAGAAGCTCTGTCAAAAAAAGAAAAAGAAAAAACCAAAATCAATAATTTTGCTACTGAGAAATCGCTACTATCCTTATCCAAGAAGGAGTGGAAAGGTCAGACCAAGCTAAGCTGTGTGATAAATGAGTTTATAAAGCAGCCTGTGTCTGCAGACTAATTTAATTGGCTTCCTGAAGTGTGATAATGTACCACACTTTCTACAGATTTTTCCCTTTATTAAAATCTTAAAATTAAGTGGGAGGCGCACCACATCTACCTTAATGATACCAACAGTATCAAGGTCTGCCAGAGCACAGGAACGTTCACTGTGATTATTACCAGTGTCTACCCAAAATATTAAAAATGAAACGAGCTGTTTTTCTTCTTGACATTTTCGACAACTTCGAGTCATAAAAGATGAAATTTTGTTTTCTGTACTGCACCACAGCCTCCTGACTGCTCACCAATACCCACCACCATTACCCGCGAACGCCAAACCACATTGCCAAACTGGCCTGCAAACTAGAGAAGCCCCAGGGGACACATTTGTAAACACTTTCATGTCCACTCGTAGGTTTAAAACCCAGGTTCCCCAGTCTCTGCCAGCTGTGTGGCATCAGCGCAGTTCAGGCTCGTGGGGCTGTCACGAAGAGAAAGTATGTTTGGGAGACAAAGTCAGCTTTATCAAAATTTTACACAACTTCCCCACTTCTTTCATAAAAAGATATGGCAGGTAAAGCAAATCTGGGTTCTATTTTTAAAAAATAAAGAACGATGCAGTCTAGCCTATGCTTGCCTCCAGGGAATGAAGAGAAAGGGGCAAAGCCAGGACAGGTGAAGCCTTCAAATTCCCATGAAGAGCTAAGGGCGCAGAGGCACCCTCAGAAAACCCTCTCCTTTTCTCATTCTTATGTTTAATCCTGTAGTAAGACCTGTCCTCTCCACCTCCAGAGACACCCTGAATTCAGACACTCCCCAGACCACAGCCCAGTCTCTGAGCCGTCTTTGCTCTCCTGCTTGGGGTAAAGTCCTGGTCATGGTCATTCTGCTGCCACTCTCTCCTCTGTTTGGTTTGACTAACTGGTCCATAGAGAAGCCAGTCAGAGGAATTTCCCTGAGTATTTGAACTCTAAAAACTTTACCAAAGTCACAGGCCCATTACTGTGAATTCCCCTCCTGTTCACTTCAAATGCACTCCTCCCATGGTCCTTGCTGCTTTCTGAAGCAGCTCTGGAGTGCTCTTTCTTAAGTGTCTTTATGAGATGGGATAAAGAATACAGTGGATGCTGCTGCCAAATGCCATCTGATGGAGAAGCAGCTCGTAAAAACATGACACTGTGTCCTCACCCACTTAATTCACTGGATCTGCCACCACGAGACTTCTCCAAAACCAAAATGACCGTGAAAGAAAAACACTTTGAGTCAGTTCAGGACACAGAGACAGCCACAGGGACACTACTAAGCCAGAACGTCTAGCATTTGTCTCTCAGTGGCTGACTGATTTCACTAATGCGATGACCTCCCGATTCACCCAGGTTGCTGCAGACAGCAGACTTTCCTCCTTTACGGCTGTGTTGTATTCCTGTGTGTGTATATACCACATTTTCTTTATCCATTCATCCACTGACAGGCACTTCAGTCGATGTGGTGGCTGCAGTGAGTAGTGCTGACTGTTTTCAGATCTTTGGGGTAAATATCCAGAAAGGGATAACATGACAATTCTATCTGTAGCTTTTTGAGGAACCTCTATGCAGTTTTTCATAATGCTTATATGAATATATATTCACTCCACAGAAAGCGTATCTTCTGAGTACCTCACACAACAAACACGCTTCCGCATAGATGCGTCAGCTCTGTGTCATCCTCATTTACCGAAAGCCAAGATTAAGGGAGACTAAGCAACTCAGCCCTGGCCACACAGTTGGTTCCTCCCTTTGTTTTACGCCAATAATAAACCAGGGGAAAATGTCTGCTTCACAATATTTACTTTATAATCCCTGCAAACTCTAGCAATGCAGACGCCCTGAGAACTGCGATTACAAAACCCGCAGCTTCTCTGTCTTGTCATTGCGAAACATATTGACATTTCTTTTATCAGGTACTTGACTGCTCTAAATAAGTGAATTTTTCAGCTAACTGAAGCTGACTTGTTAAATGTCAAAATTTCAATTGTTTATATCATGTTTGGTAAGGTGTTTCCAAAATGTATATTCCTCAGCCTTTTAAAATAGTCTGTTTAGCAGAATGTAATGTTTCTGAATAATATATGATAAAATTTAAGAACACCAGTTATTATTCTGAACAAAAAGAATTTCTTATCATTTGTAATAGGATTGGCTGCATAATGAACAGGGTCCCATTCAACAAAGAATGGGAATGCAGAGCCTCGATGGGGTGAGGCCCAGAGGTGGAGTCTTCCTGGGTCGCGCGTGAGGGCTGAATTCCAGCCCCAGCACTGCAGAAAAAGTGCAGCTCCTCCTGCTCAGAAGCTGTGAAGGATCCCAGGCGACAGAGCAGAGTGTGACACCAGGCCAGGCCCCTACGTGACTGCGCCCATTTTGCCACCAAGCAATTGACCCCCCATCCTGCCCTGTGGTGTCTGGCACAGGGCAGGAAACCCCAGAAAAGAATGGCGACTGGGCACCATGTTGGAACTTAGGGCGCTGGGAAACCAAGCAACCAGCTCGCCTCCCTGGTAAGCAGCCGTGAGCCTACCGGCTGAGGATCAAATATCCCATTTCCCTCCCCTCCCCCGCTGGCAAGTGGGAGCCAGAGGTCTGAGCACCTCTTGGGAGGTTGACTGTGTGCAATATAGCAAATAGGGGGATTTCCTTCTACCATCTCTGTGAAGGCAAATATTGTTATCACTGTTTTGCTTTGTTCTGATTAATTGTATTGCTCTATTCAATATTCTGTCTTGATAAGTTCTATAATGTTCTGTATTTGGCTTGATTTTGCTATACCTGATTAAAAGAACAACTATTGTAAAGATAACAAGATACACTATGGTACCTGTTACTGTTATCCCGGTAACCTGCTGTGAAGTTCTGTACCAATTTCACTGCACCATCTCAATTGGCTTTGTTCTGTCTTGTTGTTGTATTTCACTACTTCAAAATAATTTAAAAAATCAAATGAGGACTCAAAAAATAATAATAATGGTGACCGAGGGGCCAGGTCAGTGTGTAGAGCTTACTTCTCTAAAGCAACTCAAGCGTGGTAAAAGCAAAGGTGATGATAACGTTGAGCCGTTTACAGATGAAGCTGTACATGCCACTGTCTCATTCTAACCGGGCCTCAGAAACCCCTATACACGTCGTGCAGGACTTTATGGCTGTGGCCAACACAGTCCACTGACGTGGCAGTGGAGAATCCGGGTTTTATTTTCCAATCCTCAAAAGGGGCTGGGACCTAGGATGTGTAAATACATAACTAGCTTTTTGAACTCCCATCAGACAGGAGTCTGCAGAGAACATGGCAGTTACGTGTGGCCTTTTTCATATGTGAAGGAAAGCACGAGAAATGAGAAAAAAGAAGAGGGAGGAAAGGAACTGGGGATGATTTTAGGATTTGCAGGAACCGGGTCGCGTCATCTGGAGGCTGGGTGCTTTGTCCCTGGGAGACTTCACCTCTTACCTTAGGACCCTCGATGGGCTGACCCACGCCGCCGACAGTCTGCTGCACTCAGAAGTAGCCCTCCCGCCTACAAAAGCCCCCGTGGCACTGTGCTGACTGCTGTCAACCCACAATTGACTGTCATGGTTCAGTCAAGTTGACACAAAATTCACCACCACACAACTCAATGATAAAAGACAATCCAGTTTTATTTTTTTATTCTTTATTTTTATTTTATGTTTGTTTGAGACAGGGCCTCACTTTGTAGCCCAAGCTGGGCTCAAACTCATAGCAAGTTCTCCTGCCTCAGTCTCCCCAGTGCTGAGATTACAAATATGCACTACCACACAACCCAATTTCAAATCAGGTGACTTCAAATAGACATTTCTCCAAAGAAGATCTACAAATGGTCATTACACAGGTGAAAAATATCCCACATTGCTAGTCTTTGGGGAACTGCAAATCAAAACACTATGCAAGTGTATGTTTGGGTGTGTGGGATTGATGACCATATTTCTAGGCTCTTGTTGGATTGTTGAACAGATCTGTTTGCACTCTCACTGCTTGAGTGTCCACTTTGTGTGCTTTAATTCTGTAACTTGAATAACTATTTCTAAAAGAACAATATGTAATTTATCAACTAGTGATTTCTTACTGTTTATCTTCTTTTCTTGAAATTCCGTAATATTTCTACCTTTTTCCTGTTTTTTTTTCTCTTTAAATAAAAAAAAAACACTATGCAAGGATGGAGGGCAGGGTGTGGATTGGCAGCAGAGCAGTCTCCAGTGTGTAGAAGGCCATCGCCAGCATCACAAAACAGAAAACAACCACGCAGTGCGGTACAACTTCAAAGCCCCTAGTGATGGTCATACTAATACTTTTTTATTTTTATTTTTCATTTTTTTGAGACAGGGTCATGCTATGTAGCTTAGGCTGACCTCAATCTCATGGCCATCCTTCTGTCTCAGCCTCCTGAATTTATATATATATATATATATATATATATATATATATATATGTACCAGGGATTGAACTCACGACTGCATACTTGCAAGGCAAGTGCTTATGCCGCTGAGCTAAATCCCCAGCCCCTTAATATAATTTTTTAAAGAGGAAAATAATGTGTCACGGAGGCTCCTCAGAAATTGGACTGCTCAGTAGATCAGTCTTCTGCTGCTGCCATCACAGGTCTCTACAGAGGGATCGGTTTAAATAACAGTGTCTGGCAGTCTGAGATCAAGACATCAGCAGTCTGCTCGGGGGTGGGGGGGGCTCCCTGGCTTGCAGATTGCCCCCATTTTGCTGTGTCCCCCCATGACAGAAAAAGGAAGTTCTCTCTCTCTCTCTCTCTCTCTCTCTCTCTCTCTCTCTCTCTCTCTCTCTAAGGACTGCAGTCATGGGCTCTGCAGACTCATGACTCATCTAAATCCAGTTACCCACCCCTCCAAAGACACCACCTCTTAATGTCCTCACAGGATTAGGCCTTCCACACACATATTTTGGGGTGACACAAACACTGGGAACACAGCACTCATGCAACCCTGGTGAGGATGTAAAATGGTACAGCCACTATGGAACAGTTTGGCAATTTTTCAATGAGTTATACATAAAGATACCATGTGACCGAGAAATCCCACTTTTAGATAAATACCTAAAAATAAAAAACATATCTTCAAGCAAAAACTTGCACACAAATATTCACAGCAGCTTTGTTCAAGATAGGTAAGAGGCGGAAATAACCCAAATGTTCAAAGATAGACAAACGGCTAAAGAAAATCTGTCTATCTGCACAATAGATTATTGTCCTGCTATAAAAAGAAAATGATGTATTGATACAGGATCAGTCGACCCAGAAAACATGAAGCGGAATAATCCAGAGACAAAAGGCTACACATCATATGATTCCATTTACGGGAAATGTCCAGTGTAAGCAAATCCACAGAGACAGAAACGGGCTTAGTGATTGTTGAAGGGAAGAGAAAGTGGGGAGTGGTTGTTACCGAGCTGGGATTTGCTTTTGGGGTGATTAAAATGTTCTGGAATTACATAGTGGTGATGGTAACGCCACGATGCAGTAAATGTACTAAAACCCACTGGACGGTATCTAGGATTGGCTTTTAAGCCATGTGAATTCTGCTTCAGTAACATTGCAGTGAAAAAGAGTAGAGAGTTTACATCAATTCTGACACCTCGTCAAGTTTGGGAGCATAGAAGCCTTTTCCGGTTCCAGTTCTCCACACAAATGGGCAAGCTGAGGACATAACTGTAGGGGTGGGGGTTCCAGATAAGCGAACTGTTTCTGAATGAAAGAAAGAAGTCCATTCTGGTAGAAGGACAGAAGGGGAAAGGGAAGAAGAGAACGCCTGATGGTGCTGAGTCCTGGTCTCCATCCTCTGGCTTCTGTAATACCTTCCAAACCTCCAAACCTTCCTGGGTCCTAGGATTCAGGAGGAAAAACACTGGTTGAAGGCTTCTGGCAAGGCAAGGATCAAGTGTATCAGCGCCTTATATTTAACCTGAAGGACTGTGCACTGTCCAGAGCTGTCCTGGGACAGTATCTTGGTTCTACGCCTTAAAATACAACCTGTGGCGTTATTCCCAAGACTCACGTCGAGGAACTTTATTGAGCTGAAGTCTAACCACATCAAGAGAGAAGCTTGGGTAAAGCTCAGGAAAACCTCTGGGTAGAGCAGGGGGAGGATTTGCTCCCAGAATCCAGCTCAGAGCGGGAGGCCTGCGTGATCCAGGAGACAGACGTCACCCTGAGCACCCCTTCCCACAGGTGGCCGATTTCCACTGCCCCACGTGGGAAGGAGGGAAAGCTGCTTCTGATATGGGGCAATTGTGGCTTTTTCAAATTGGAATTAAGGCAGTTTGAAATTACACAGTATAAAAATATAAAACCTTCATGCCCCTGTGGAAAGAATGCAAATTGTGAAATTGTTCTGAGTTTATCAAGAGCATTGGTTTCAAAGCTGTTATGTAAGGGACTTGCAGACCCCGTTTGTGCTATTGCTGTAATGACCCCACTTGCAGGGAAGCGGAAATAGCTGTCCTTATCTCTTTCGGTCACTATTAGCCTGCAGTGAAAGGCGTTTTTGAATTACAGCATCTTTTGAACTCCTCCTTCATGACATGAGACTGTCCTATGCCTTTGAGAAGACACCAGGCCTTGGATTCCTAGTTCCAGGGATCTCAACAGAACAACAGTGGTAGGCCTTCCCATGGTGGGTGGAGCCTGAACGGTGGGAGGAGCCTCATTATGAGCGGAGCCTGCATGGTGGGAGGGGTTTCCATGGTGGGAGGGGTTTCCACAAAAGCTCCTTATCCCGGAACTCAGGACGTGTCACTGGTTGGTTACTAGGAGGAGTTAAAGACTAACCTTGACACATGTAACAACTTTGTATTTTAAACTAAAATAATAGTGCCCAAGCACGAGGTCATGAGTTCAATCCCCGGTGCCAAAAATAATTTTTTTAAATAATAAAATAAAATAATAGTGCAATCTTTTGCCAACCTTTTGATATAAGGCCAGATCGTGTTATTTAACTGTTGGTGAATGAACTGAAGTCCTGGCTCATTTTTCTTCCATCAAGCACACCCTTTATAGATCCCTTTAGATATCCCGTACTCTTCCCAATTATAATTTTCTTTAAAAGGCAGCAAATACTTTAAAGACTTGAGTGTAGAATCCATCCAGATATTTGCAATTGCCTTTCCATTTTGACTATTGTCCAGCTACTTATGTTTACTGAAAATATTCAACCAAGTTCTTACAGAGACAACTTTTGGCTTTTATATTCATAGTTTATATACTTTTGAAATAGTATTTCACTTAATTCGCTAATAATAATGACAAGTTCACTCACATGGGCCAAGCCAGGGAACAAATGATCAGAGCTCAGCTGGTGGTATCAGTAGGGCCTGGGGCTTCCACAGAGTGACATCTGGGGTAGAGAGGGCTCTTCTGCAGTGAATAGTAACATGTTTTGCTGTACTATTCGGGACATTCCCAGAATGTGTCTCAGGGTCCATCACAGCTGCTCTGTGCCAGCAGTCCTGCACATCTCCCACCTCTGTTTTCCTCACAGCTCAATTCTCTCTTGCAAGCCTTCATTCATCAAACAGCTGAGCTCCTGGGTTGGCCAGGTCTGCTCTGTGTCCCACTGAGTGTCTGACAGGGTGTTCACTCAGTCTGGTGATTGTCACAGTGCTGTGGTGTGACTGTTCACTCTGTGGTCTCCTTCTACAGTCTATGGCTGGCCTGTCAATGTAGTTCTGTGAGCTATGAGAAATCAGGCCTGAAACCTGAATGGTAGATTCAGATGACGTAGCTGCTGTGGTTCAGATCTAAAATGTTCCCCAAAGTCTTGCTGGTTTGGAGGTGGGGCTTTGGGAAGGTGGTGAAATCATGGGGGCACTGTACACATTAGTTGATTAATCCATTGATGAATTGATAACTGAAGAGATTATTAGGAGGTGAGGTCAGTTGAAAAAGACAGAGTATATGCTCATCCCAGCTCGTATCCTCTCCCTTCTGATTGCAGAAGGTTGAGCAGCTTCCCTCTACCAGGCTCTTCCACCATGCTGTTTCTGCCTTCAAGCCAGAAGACCATGAACTGAACCCACTGAAACCATGAGACAGAATGGACTCCTCCTCCTTAAAGTTGTGAGTTTTGGATATTTTGTCCCAGAAATAGGACACTGGTTAACATAGCAGATACCCAGAGCAATTTCACTACCATAAAGTCATTATGTTGATGTCTCTGAGTAACATAGTAGGAGGTACAGAATTAGTCAAAGCCCTCTTTTGGTGTTCCCGAGGCTTGGCAGGCTTCAGTCCTGGAGAGCTGACCCTCATCACTACTGGAGACTCTGTAGAGGACTTTGGATGCCTGCTCATTGAATCCTGAAATCCTAATTTCACCTCACAGGTTTGTTGACACCGTTATCATTTATGCTGCACAGACTGAAGCCCACTGTCCAGTGTTCACTGTGCAAGTGTATGGTCTCAATTGCTCTGAAACTCAGCGCTCAAAGTGAGCAACTCATGGTCTAGTTGGCTTTTTCTTCTTCCTTCTCAAATCACCTTACCGGTCAACTATCCTGGGTCAGAGTGGGGGATATTGGCAAAATCATTAAAAAGTTTAATGTGAAAGTTAAGGGCAATGGGAATTCAAAGGACATATTGGGCTGGAGAACTTATAAGAGTCATCAATATTAAGAATAGAATCAAAATCAAAATGATGTGTGCATAGCACAAAAAAGAGAAATACATAGAAATTACACATCTAAGAATTATAGAGGAATAAAAGTCTTTGAGGAAACAAGGTCAGTTGGAAAATAAATGCATGAGAAATAACCTAAAAGCTAGGCACACTGGCAGGCAGTAACCAGTGGGTCCCAATAGACCCCTGTTACCCTGTGACAGAAAAAGAACAACTTCCTGGCCACGAGGTAGGTTGTGCTTATTTCAGAGTTCCAGGTCCTCGTTTTTGTCTTCCCTCTTTTCTGTCTTTATCAGTCCTTTTCAGATTAGAGCCTACTTCTATATCGTCCTGGGAGAGGTAACATTTTCCACTGGTTTCATACTGACACACAGCTCTCATGTCACCAGAGAAGGCATCTCCCAGTTGCTTAGACACTGGCCTTTTCAGGGGGACACTTCTTCCTTTACATCACGTTGATGTGAAGGGAACTATGAGTTACCCAGGGCCCTGGCTCCTGGCAGACACCCAATGAAGGCTCTGCCCTCGCCCCTGGGCACAGTCCCTCCAAGCTTCTCCAGCAAGCACTTTTCTATTGATGCATGTCCAGTTGGACTAGATTTCTCGGGTCTTATTCAACATCCCTAGGGGACTCTCACAGCCTGCCATGCCCCACACATCTTGTGACATAGTGGATCAAAGCCGTCTCTGCTCTGCACCCAGGTCTGTGCACCAGCAAGGCCTCCAGTAATTGTGTAACACACAGATGTCTCTCGGTCTGCAGGGTTCGCTTAAGGGATACTGGCTCCCAGGAACCAGGTCCCCTCACCTCTCCACTAGCTGTAGTTTTCTTGGTAATTTGTGGAGAATGCCAGCATCCCAGCAGAGACCTGCACATACGCTATTCCTCCCCAGGCCACCAGAGACCTCCTCTCACTCTGCCTCGTACCCCCAGGCGTTCCCAGCTCCTTGTGCTGAGGAGGCAGTGGGGCTGTCTTTGCAGAGGGGGCCAGATTGTGGCTTCACCCACTGTAGGGAGCCCTAATCCATACATGGAAATCTTCTCCCAGCAGGAGATAACACTGAAAACCCCCTTCATTTAGTTCTGCATGTGCTCCTCATTCCCAGTACTTACCAGTTCTCTTTACCCAGTATCTACAAGCTGACCCCTCCTACCAAGTTCCTGTGCCGTGACTCACCTTTGCAAGGGACCTCTGGCTTGGGCGGCTTTTTCTCTCTACCTGAAAAAGCCTAGGTCCACCTCCCTGCTAGCTGTCACACACTGCGACCTTACTATATTCTCTGATAAGATTTATCAGCTATACAAACGCTACTTAAACAGAACCATGAAGCAGCTCTCTGAGGAGAAGCCTGCAGGGGTTGCCTTTGCTTTGCAATAGCTTTTCCCTCTATACCCAGGTTAGCACCAAGGCCCTCCACAACTACCCTTGGGGTGGCCTGCTGTAGGTCTGCATTCACAATGGGGATCTCGGTACGTTCCATAACTGCCCCAGATTGCACAGGGGATCTTTGACTACTATGTATCCTGATTATTCTTAAACTTTAGGCTGCTGCAGAATCTACCAAAAAGGCAGACCCTTCCTTCCTGTTCTGACCCTGTGGACCTGCAGTGGTGCTGAGGACCCTGCCTTTCTGGCAAATCTAAGTGACACTAAGGCAGAAATGGGGAGGATCTTCTTTCTTCCTTTCCCAGATGGGCCATTTTATCCTGTGATGACCCAAGAGATTTCAATTGTTATGTGTTTGAATTTATACTTTAAAACTATACTTAAAAGATTAAGCAAAAATACTGAGTGAAATAATTATTAGGTAAATAATCATATTGGGAGAACTTAATGGCAAAAAGAGGGTGTCAGTAGATGCTGAAGTTGATGAACCACATGACAAGGACTAGGATGGCTGCTACAAATATTTGGTATGGTTATTTTTAAAACTCCTAGAATATTTCTTTTATATATAATTTTTTTTACTATGCTGTGGATTAAACCCAGGGCCTTGCACATATTAGACAAATACTCAACCACTGAACTACATCCCCAGGCCTTATCATTTTTTAATAAAAACTACATTTTTCATTATAGTAAATTTGAAATTTTCATAAAAACAGACAGAAGGAAATTAAAATTCTGGGAAAGCATCACTGAGAGGTGGCCACTGCTGACACCCCTTGGACCTGTTCATACTTAATGTCCCCCTCAGCACCTCTCTCTCTCTCTCTCTCTCTCAGGTTGGTGTCCTCTCTCCCTTGACTTTTTCTGTATATTTTTACATTGGAAACATACTTCCCATACAGATTGACCACTTAAAAAATTTTAATACTTAAAAAATTTTAAATTTAAAAACTTTTAATACTTTTTAAAAATTTCAAAAAAATTTTTTTTTAATTTTAATACTTTTTCCTGCCACTAGATAACTTCCAAAAAGATGATTCTACAAGTTTAACGACCTACTGGAATACAGCAATTGTTTTTTAATTTAATTTTAAAGGGAATAAAACAGAACAGTAAAACAAATCAAAATAGTGATAAGACAATAGGAATTCTACAATAGTTGTTGTATTGCATATTGTTGTCCTCCAAGTAGCTGCTTGATTTAAGGCTTGCAAAGTCAATCAAACAATACAGTTTCTTTGAATCAACTGATTGCTCAAGGTGTTCTTTCCTCTGCCCATGCAGTGGATGGCTCACAAGCAGGGGCTTAGCTTCCTTCCTGGTTCTCCCCATTCACACTCCAGCTGGCTCACAGGCAGGGGCTTAGCTTCCTTCTTGGTTCTCCCCATTCTGCACACTGGTTTCCATACAGCAATTGTTAAAGAGTATGTAAGTCACCGAGTTCTAAGCCCTGGCTCTGCCTTGGGTAAATTACTAAAGGTTCTGTAGCTTCCTTCCCTCCTCAGAGAGGTAGGAATAGTGGCACCTGATTCACACAGTTGAAGAGTAAGTGAGATAATGTACTTAGAACTCTGCCTGGTGCAGGGTAAGTATTTGAAAACTTTTGACATCATGGGCCCCAAAGCATTACCATATTTAAAGCACTCCTTTACTCTCTGATATTTTATATTCCTTAGGATGCTTATGATTCCCACTGAATCCGATTCCAGGAGCAGAAAACTCACATGTGCTATTGAAGGTACAACAGCAACTTACATGCTCGCAAACTCCCATGGCTCATCTACTTTGGGTCTTTGGTTTTTACATTTCCTTTGTTGCTGTCATTATGTAGCATATCTCCGCTGTGTTGACCACTACAATCTGACTCCAACAAACACAACCATTCTCTTGTACCAGGACTCAGCAGCTCTGTAGCTATGAGACCCAGCTCTGAAGTTTTGCTCCTGTGACTGTAGGTAGGAATTAGTCCTTAAATATGTTTGTCATCTGAGTCCTTTCTGTTTTAGTGCCACCAAAGGAAGAATGTGCCTTAAGTCTAAAAAAAGAAGAGAATTACTAAATATGAATCTTACCAAGCCCTAAGACAGCACTGTAAATGATTCTGATGAAGAGTTGGATGTGTCTTCAGCAACCATACAAACAGGAAGTCAGCTGGGCCACCTTGACCCTGCTGTACCTCTTGCCTATGTGAATTTTCTGATCTTGTAATTTAGGTTTTACCTTGAATTTTGAACATTAAAACCCTTTCTCTATTTGGAGTTTTCTGATAAGACTGTTTGCAAGGTGAGTGTAGAAAGTGCCCACACGCTTTCTTGTAGAAGACACACTTGTACTGCATGACATCCCACAGGACTCACATTTTCTTTACCACGATGGGTCATAGGGTGACCATCCAGTTCTAATTCCCCAGGATCCCCTGGGAGACCTCCAGCTAGGCCACCTCCTTCTCCATAGGATCTCTTGACCTGTTGTTGGTCAGACACCTTCTCCTGAGCTTTTGAGTCTTAAGTGGCCCACGATGACTCATACCCTGGGATCGCCATCTACCTTTATTTTATTTTGGTCATTCTCACATCACTTTTCTCCTAATCTCAACAATGCATACTTCCTGTTGAAGTATCACACAGGTAGCTGTGAAAGCTTCTGCAGTAATCCACATAGCTAGTGGGATTCTGGCAAGCACCTCGAGGTCCTGCCAAAAGGCCAGCCCTTCTCTGGATCTTCTGCTATTGTCATGTTTCCTTAAGGTCCACATATAGTCTGCTTACTGATGTCGGGGATGCTTCTGTTTTATTCTGCAAAAGGAAATCCTTGGTTTTTCAAATTATACTGTGAGTGGTGGCTCTGGGAGAGAATGCCTATCACAAAGAAAACCTATTTCTGGATAATAGGCAGAGGACAATTTTGCAGATGCTGTACTCAGTAGTCCCACATTGCACAGATTTGTGAAACTGCAAATTAAAAAGAATAGTGCTTACAACTATAGCTATGGCTCTATTTTCCCCAGCTTTTATTTTGGAAAATTACAAACCTACAGAAATTTCAAGAAGAAGAACATGAACACCCATAAAATCTTTATCTAGACTCCTTAACTTTTCACTGGTTTTCAGTGCTGGGGATTGAACCCAGTACCTCACATGTACTAGAAAAAAGCTCTGTGCCAAAGTGATGTCCCCATCTCTCAGATTCCCCAATTGTTTTCATCACATTTGCTGTTTCTCTAAACATATACAAAGTGTGATCGAACAGTATGGTAAGTGTTGAAATTTTAAAAAAATTTGTTACAATAAAAGACACAGTCCCATGAATTCCCTCAAAATACCTTCCCTCCCGTTGAGCACACCATTCTTGGCACTTTTTGCAGCAGCTCTTGAAGTCCTCTTTCCAAAGTGTCATTAATGGCATTGCTGTGGCTGCCTCAGTATCCAGAATCCATTCAAAATATCGACCATTCATTGTCCTTTAGACTTGGGGAAGAGCTGGAAGCCCCGCAAGGCCAGATCTGGTGAATGAGGCGAATGAGGATATAGAGCCATGTTTTATAAGCCTGCTCTCCCACTGGACAGCAGTGTTCAACTTAGCTGGTAAAGATACTTAGGAGAGAGAACTTACAGAACTGCTTCAGAAAGTGTTGAAACAATGGGATAAGTGTGTTCAAAGCTGGGGGGAGGGTTCTAAAGGGGATTTACAGCAATGTGTCTTTTACTGTAATAACTTCTTAAAATTTAAATCATATGTTTCAATCATCCCATGTATGTGTGTGTGATCATTCACATGCTTTTATACACACATGTAAAAACACACATTATTATGTTACTAATACTTTACCCCTCAGAATAAAAACATTGTCTTACATAAATCATAAAACTGGAAATCTACCACTGATGTGATAACATTAGATAGTGTCCAAACCATATCCAATTACCTCCTTGATCACTTTAGCTCGACTTTCTCTCTTATGTGAACATTATTACGTGGGTTTTGTTGTTGATGATGACACTTTATTTCACAGAGTGTTTCTCAATTTGGGTTGGTTTATTTTATCACAAGTAAATTCAGATTAAACTGGAATTGCAGAGGAGACATCGCTGACATTAGGTATATCACATTAGAAGTCTCTTGGTGTGGTCTGTACCTCTTTGGTGCTGCTATGTGTGGTGAAGGTGGCCTATCTACCAGATTTCCCCAATCCTACAGGAACGCTGCTTTCTATAAAAAATAGGAATGTAATATGAAAATTTTCAAACGTCTCATTCCTCACTGTCTTTTGTCCTATGATTTAGCAGTCACTGATGACTTTTGGCTAAAGAATTACCGTAGTAGTTGCACAATAGTAATTTCCTGCTCCTATGATTCCTCCCACATTTATTAGCTGGCATTTTCTGTGAAGAAGGGCTTTCCCTTTTTCTCCTCCACTTAAAACTTACTTCCTGTTGGTACAAATTCATGGAGATCTTATAAATTGCATGTGTTTAATCATTCCTGTCATTGCTCATTCTGGTGCTTGAATTTTCCATATGTGGCTGGCAGAACCTTCTTCGAACTGGTTAATACACTTTCAGTGACAACTCAGTATTCAAAATGAGAACTTGGGACAATTATACTCAAAAGCAAAATGAATCAAGATCAAAGCGAGTCAGCGCTATGCTAAATATTCCACACGCATGATTTCACTGAGAGAAACCTGTCGAATAAGTGTTTTTTCTGTATTTTATTGAAATATTTTATAACTCTGTGACCAGTGGCAAAGTCTTGATGCACAAATCCTACGCATGAGTGAGTGTTCAGGGTAGAACACTCGAGAATATTAATGCACAAAACAAGGACTCTCCCAACAAGGCCAGAGTCAACTTTTCCTTAATCTATACCCAAGAAGAAGAGTTTTGTTGTTAGGTATGTGTATGCATGTGTTCAAGGCTGAATCACGGCACCTCTTAAGTAGCGAAGCACACACAAACTACTGTTGGCTCACTGAGCAGTGGACACTCATTCTCAACCGTCTCCCCTGAACTAACTTGCCAGATTCATGGATGTGCCCCACCCACTCTGGGACCCAGTTTTCTCATAGGCACAGCGCACCCTGCACACCCATGCACCCCAGGACCTCTGCTCAGCTCTCTGCTATTGTTCACAGACCCAGAGTCAGTAGTAGATGTTCCCAGGCCTGACCAGGTTAATTAGATTGTAATGGTAGTATTTCTTTAGGCATCTGTAGCTAAACAGGAAATCCCATCAAAGTAGGAGTGTAAAAAGTGCACTTGTTATTTTGAAATTCAGGGTTGAATCCAATTTGAAGAAACTGCTACCACAGTATATGTGAGTAAGAAAAGCGTTAAAGACCAATGTGGGAGCTGTGACAGACCCATCCATCTGTCTCAAGGGTCCCATCCTCTCAATGACTTCCTTACCTCAGAGAAATCGGAAGTGATGATTTGTGCAAGAAAGACTCCAATGTACAGCTCTGCCCCTGGAGGGGAGGTATCAAAACATTGTCAAACGAGTATGCCATGTTGGTATAGAATTTAGAATATCTGGCTTTAACGTGTTTTATTGATTGATTGATTTTTTAATCAGCTGACCATTACTGTTTTGATCTTATCAAATAAGTTTTTACTGTTAAGTTCTAACTTGCCTGGAGTTTCAATTATTCATGACTATGGTTTCTGAGTCTTTAATGAGCATCATGTTAAAGAAGTTTTCAGCAACTGTAAAAAGCCTCTACTAGGACTGCAGGGCTCCAAACATCCACTGCAGCCAAGTTTCTAGGGTCCAGAGTAGGAAACAGCAGCATTGGACCAGGCCCATGTGCACCCAGGTTCCCCCAGGACAGCAGAGAACACCTGCGGCTCTACAACCTCCAAACTGTTGTGTGCTGCAGTGCGTATTATTCACAGGGTAACATTTCTACTGGATTCCTGTGCTTCAGGAATGTCTGTCGCTTGTCTGATGCTCCCTAACTATGGAACAACCTTCCTAACTTCGCTGAGGTGACGCATAACAGAGAGGCCTCCCCAAGGCAAGGCTTCCCCAGCTCGCCTGCTGTCGTGACCCTGTCCCTTTCCTGTCCAGACCTGAACTGCAACTCTTATTTGGAATCAGCATGTGAAACTCCCGCTGCTCATCTAGTAAGCATTCAGCAACTATTTGTGGTTGATTTATGTTTTTCACTTGTAAAAAATATTCATAGCTCCAACGGCACTGAAACAACCAGGACACAGAGGCTGTGCTTAGCAGGGGATGGCTGTACATGTGCAGGGGCAGCAGTGCTAAACCCAAATGTTCCCTGCTGTGCTTGGTCCTCCCCAAAGCCTGGCCCTCAGAGCAGCTCTCCCCAGGGGCTGGAGGACCAGCCTCACTTCTCCAGCTGGGCATGCTTGGGCATCGGGGCATGAGCAGCTGTGTCGTGTCACATCACATCACATCATACTGACATCCACACACCCCACTGCCTATGAAGCTGGTCCTGACTCAGGCTGACCCAGAGACACTCGCCCCTCTTTAGTCTCCTGATCTGTGCTCCAAACAGATGGGAACTGCTCTGCTAGAGGAACCCCATCTTTACCTAATCGTTTTCCTTGCTCCACCCAAATCAACCCCATTTCTGTCTATTGAAACCTTACTGTGCCAAAGTCCCTGGGCAAATGTTGCTTTTCTTTGAAGCCTAACTAGAGTCCTGCACCCAGTGGTCATCTCTCACTGTATGGTTCCCCTCGGGCACCAAGAATGTTCCAATGCGTGTGTTACCATCTTTTCTTCTCTCCTTGTGCTCCAAGGGCTCAGGCCCTCAGGTCTTCAGTCTGCATTTCCTGCAGTACCTTGTCTGGTCACACCTTACATACAGGAAGTGTTTAACCTTTAAGTGAAGGTTTGATAGGTGTTAGTTGAACTGCATAAGTTCTTGACTCTATAACCAAGCAGTCCAATACTGGGAGACTTTAGGAAATATTTTCAGGAGTTAGAAGGTACATAGATTTGGAATGAAAATATTCTACCCTAAGCCATGAAATTCCCTGAGCTAAAACATAATGCTTAGAATTTAGATAGAATGTCTGACTTCCAGAGATGTTCCCTCATGCATGCTATAAATAGATAGAGGGCTCTTTCCAAGGTAGTTTTTATTTATTGCATGCTGGGAAAAACATTACTTCCCTTCTAATTTATGACACTTATAGAATTCTTGTCCCTTACTTTTTACACATGTTAATTAAATGTTACGAAAATATTAGTATGAAAAACAAATAATTTAAGATCATGTTTCTTGATTGTTTGTTTGTTTTTTAGCATTCAGTGGTTGAATACATCATCCTAAATATTGATACTGCAAACAAATACAGGGAGGTACTCCTCCTCTATAAAGTATGTCTATAATTTATTATTGATATCATCTATAATGATGCATCTATTTCCTCCTGCATTTCTGCACAGCACTGGGTGGCAGGCAGCTGAACAAGCACTAAAGAACTTTCTCTGTTAACTCGATGCTGCTCTTCAGGATGGGTTGTGACATTGACAGCATTATGGATCACTTGGTGTCCTCCCTGCCCCCTCGTATTTTCCTGATACTTTGTTCTTCAGGGGCTGAGGGGCATTTCAAGGTGGGTTCGGTGCATTAAATATGTGTGTGTTCAGACTGCAGCACCAGCACGGTGTACACTAATGAGCTCATTCCGCATTCTGCCTTCTTCCTATCGTGTGTGTGTGTGTGTGTGTGTGTGTGTGTGCGTGTGTGTGCCCGTTCACCATGGGCAGACACAGTCCCAGTTCCCTTGGCTTGCTGATTAGCCGAGGGGCTCCCATACCTACCATCTTGGCAGTCTTTAGGTCTGGCGATGATTTCCTTTCATGGTGGTCAGCAAGCCTAGATTCGGAGCATTTAGAAATGAAACAAACAGTGTAAAATTACAGAGTCAACAACTGCATTCTGTTGGCTTCAGAATAATACTCCGACTTCGCTGCTTTAATGCAAAATTGCCTGGCTTAGGAAACAGTGAAAAATAATTCGGTTTCCTCTCTTCAAAGCCATGGCCCACGACAGGAGCTCCTCTCTAGTCTGTCAACCTCCAGCTCTTGCAAACGAGCAGCTCCATGCCTGAGGGCACCGCACGGAGTCCCTTCAGGCTCGGTGCCTGCCGTGGTGCGGGAACTTAAGTCTGCACCCCGTCTTCTGTCACTGTGGGGTGTGCGGGGCTCTCAGACCAGCTCCGCACCGGCCACTCCCTCCTCCTGGAATTCTATGGCCACAGTGTGCTCCTGCCTGGCCCCATCTGCTTCTGGTCTCTGCTCATCCGCGGTACTGCCTCGGCCACTCGGTCTTCTCTGTCCTCCTTCCCTGCTTCGTCTTCTCCACGGCTCTAATCATTGCCTGTGCGATTACATATATTTTTATCACTGATATCCCTCCACCATGAGAATCAGCGTGAGCTCAAGAATTTCCAGCAATTTCATTCGATGCTGCGTGTCCAGCCCCTGGAAATGTCTGCCAGCTGGGAGACACTCAATGGATATTTGCTCAATAAATGAGTGAAGTTAGCTGCGCCCTCCCACCCCATTTCTTTATTTTCTGCAGTCGTTTTTCCAAAACATAAATCTGGTCTTGTTACTCCTGTGCTTACAAATTGTCATTAGCTCCGCATTTCCTATAGAAGAAAGCTCCAATGCCTTCGCTGGGCCCTGGAGTCCCAGCGGACCTTGCCCGCCCTTCTGTACTCCATGGGCCTCTCCGTGTTGCTGGTGTGGCCGAGCCACCCTTCCTGCATCCCCACTGCATGCGTCCCACCCATGCCACCCACCCTGCTCCTTCTCGCTTCAGTCCACACAGGCCCTGGTCTCCCCTCAGGACCCAGCCAGAGCCCGCGCCCCTCTGAAAAGCTTCCTGCCCACCCCACGCACAATCAGTTCTCCCACTGCAGCACCTTCTGCGTCCCCTTTCCACTCTATGATGCTAGGAAAAGCTCTGTTTTCATCCTTTCCCCTTCCATTCTTTTTTTCTTCCAAATAGAAACAGGACCAAGAGTTGGAGTGAGCAGAATGGGAAAAGAGCTACAGAGGACAAAAAGAAAGAAGAGTGAAGATACATTGTGCTCATGCACCAATGCCCCAAGATAAATGTACCCATTATGTCCTGCAAATGTGGACTGACAAAAATATAACCTATAAACTGATAGCAGCTTTTGCCTTCCTTAGTCCCAGCCACTGAAGATGATTATATGCATGAAGTCCATTGCAATGGGTCAAGTGCATTGGTTTCTTCCTTTATCCCCAGCCATGACTCAAACTAAGTGTGTTCCAATGTTGACACATGAAACACCTCACAGCACTATTCAGACCCTACTGACCTCTGTAGTGTTGACACTTTGCAAGACTTTTGAATGGAAGGATGAACAAATGATGAATGAGTAGATGCATATAGCACATGGACCACTGGAAGCCAAAGTTCTGGGTGCTTTCCTGAGTACTCCTCTGCTTCTTTTTAGAAATACTATTGCTGCACATAACTGCTTCCTAACCATCTTTTCTTGGATACACAGTTACTTCCTCACATGTCTCATTAGACAATGCTGCATGATAGGAGGTGTAGCCAGGGTTGTAGTCAGAGAACAATTCGAATCAGGACATGGAGTTTATAATATTTTTATGATGGTCACCCAGGGTTACACAAGAAAATGCAGGAAATCTATCTACAATGCTAAAGACAGAATATTTAGCCAAGGGCCTAAATTCCACAGCAATGTCCCACATGAGTCCAAATGAAGACCCAGTGCTCACAACAATGCCTCCCATGAATCCAACTGGAGGTCTAGAGCCCACAAGAAGGACTCACGCCAGTCTCTTTTACGGATCTGTGCTGGGAAGGCCCAGAGGTCAGCAGCGGAACTAGGAAGTCTATGCCAGTGGGGTGAAGGAGCTGTGCTGGTAGGTTGAGGGTTCTATGCTGGAGCCGAGAAGTCACACTCACAACAAATACCAGGGCTGACCTGAAAAGCACCACAGCCATCCTCAGCGACACAGAGGCCCCGAGCTCCTCCGGCGATAAGTCGAGTACATGACAGGGAGCCAGCATGACCAGTTCATCCTGGAGACCAAGTGGCACACGTCTTCCCCTCCAGAGCCAGGAAGCAATGCTCCAGGAAGACTAGAGCTTCTCCAGGAGAACCAACAGCTCAGACAGCAACACGTAGGAGAACCCACAACACCTCATGCACTAATGCATTAATGCACTAACGTGAATAGCTTCTCCTTCTCTATGTCTCCATTTATACTGGCAACTTTCCTCAGGTGGAGCATCTATGCCCAGCGCCATGCTGATGCAATCCAGCTGCCGTTAAGTTGACCACCAGTTTTCAATCCATAACAGGAGGGCACACATGATTAAATGGAGACTCAACTGATTGACTTTGGGGACCGAAATTCAATGTGTAAAACACAGGGAAGGGTTCCTCCGAGGCCAAACTGAAAACCTGGGCAGCAACATTCAACTCGCTGTGTACAAAGCAGCAGCGTGCAATTCTTAACCTCCTCCGCAGTGCACTATTCAGTCCTTGGGGAATAAACAATGAGCAAAGAAAGCTAGAGCTGGATGCACTGGAAATAGTTTCACACATGGTTTGGGGAAAGGATCAAAAGGACTTGACCTCGAATGGAGCGATTTCATCAAGGTAGAAGGCACTGCGGAGCAAAGATCAGAGAATGCAGCTGAACACACAGGCACTGCCGTATTTCACACTCACCGTGGGCAGGCGGAGAGGTCCAGCCCGCCTGCAGTGGCCATGGATTGGGAAGAAAGCTGCAAACACCGCATGCAGCATGAAGCTTTGCAACCCTACACCATCAAAGCCTTTTCTCCCTAAGCCCCAGCAAGGATCAGAATAGGAGCCTGAAGAATAGCCTCATTGTCTCCCAGTTGTTGCATCCTCGGGATGGCAGAAGTAGCAGCATTTATGGTGCAAGATTGAGCGACAAAAGCCTTCCAGGTGTGCCCGTGGATCCATATCGTGAGATTTGCAGCCCACAGGACCTGGTGTCCTGTGGCTTGGGAGTCTCATCTGTGAGCACTTGAGCCCCTCAGGCAGATAGATGCCACTTCCACCTGAATCCCTCTCTGACCACCGAGCAGTTCCCACCTCCCCACATCTCCTCTCCCCACATCTCCTCTCTCCCGCTGACCTGGAAGACAGTGAGGTGCTGGGGCAGAGGACACCAGGTCTCCTTCCTGCACATGGTTAGAGGAGCCCAAGCCCTTGCCTCCTTTGCAACAAGGGGTAGCCTGGGCGCTGCATCCTGCCTCCTGAGTGGCAGTGGAAGGCACATGTGCAGTTTCCAGGTAGGAAAGAGTGACATTTTGGCGGCTAAAACGTGGCCCTCATGGCGCGTGGCTCTGAACCACGTGGATGCAGGCCAAGCAACCAGAAAAGGGCAACTGTGCTTTCCTAACTTCTCAGACTGCAAGATACCACCCGGCCCAGTCTAGAACCCAAGGGAAGATTATTTCATTGTGTTAATTCAGATCTCTAACACAGCAGCCAAACTCGGAGCCTAACCTGTACTGTCATTTCATGAGGTGACCTGCCCACCGAACAGATCTTTCCACCTTTGCTTCATAACTCTTCCCATAGCCCCACCCTTTACCCTCAACGCTTGACACCCGTGGAACATCCTGCCTTCTCCCCAGCCAGGCACTCCCTCCCGCAACCCTGCCCGTACATGCCACCGCCTCCAGCACCAATCTGCAGCCCAGCAAGCCTTCCTTCGGCGTCCCAGGCTCATCTCGGGTTTTTACTGTAATTATCTCTTTCATCTGCGTATCCTCAACAGTGAATAGTCTCTACTTGGCTCTCTGCTCCCTCTCTCTTCTCTTCTCTGTCCTGCGTTATAGACCAGGAAGCTGATAGCGACAGACTGTACGCCCAGGGTCCCTTGTCCTCTGGTTTCCATTTGGACTTGGCCAGTGGCATCCAGGTGATTGGAAGGTTAGGGCCAGGGAAGAGGCTAAGGTATTCATGTTCCCAGCTTCCTCTCTGCCTGGCCACAGTCCCTGTACCTGCTGGGGCAGGAACCCGGTTCTCGCCATTGCTAGTCTCTGGCTGCGTCCTCACATCAGTGGTTTCCTTAACACTGCGCACGCATTTGTAAACGTTTCTGTTATTAAATTCCCTTTGCATTACATTTTTGAGCTTGCCTCTGCTCCTCCTGGGACTTTGACTCATGGCATGTCTAGGTATCCTGTCATTAGACGATGACAGCCTCAAGGTCAAGGACAAAGATGATGTTTCCCAACACAAACCTAACTCAGCGCCTGACTGGACCTCTGCGCAACTCCTCATGCTGTGAAAAACATTTCTTTTCATTCAAGATTCTTAGATAAATTCCCCAAGAAGAGAACAATTGGCTTTTTGGCATGAAATTTAACTTCTATAAATGTACATTGTGAATTTAAATTCTCGCCTTATTGTCAAGCAAACGTGAAATTCTTTATGTAATCAGATAGTGGCTAAGTGTCATTCCAAATATTCTCTTCATTCATTTCTCCCAGCTTGTTCCATTTGCTTATCTTTATCTCACATTGATATCTTACAGTAATTTGCACCATCATTCAAATTTTCAACCAAAAATACTTAGCCAAGACCAAGGACTGAAGTCCGTGGGTGTCCCTAAGGCTTTCTTCTGGCTGACAGTCATTCAGTACTGTGGGCCACTGTTTCGATGCTACTGAGAGAGAAACTTTTTCCTTAACTTCATTTTTGCGTTGATCATTGGTGGTACGTAAAAATTGCTCTTGTATCCTGAAATCCTTTTAAATTTTTTAAAAATTGCTCTTGTAGTTCCTGAAATCTTGCTGAATTCTTTTATTAGATCTAATCATCGTGTGCTTTTGGAATTTTATATGCAGTAGTTTCCCCGAGCTGATAAGCTTATACCTTCCAGTATGCCTAGTGAGTGACTGAAGTTTTTCAGTACTAGGAAGCCTCTTGTGCCTCTTTAGCATACCCAGGTTGCCATCAGCATTGCTATTGTGCTTTGGGGATATTGATAAGCATGATAAAAGTTACATGAACACAAGCATGGTGAGACCTCAATCACAGATTTGATAGCCTGGACTGTTACGAAGAGACCGACAGGCAGGATGTGTGTATGGTATGAATCCTCTGACTCATGTTCCAAGGGGGATGTTGCAGAATGGCATAAGATTTTACCATATAAGGCAGAAGGGCATTACAAGTTGTCTATTTCTGAAATTTTTCTTTTAATTTTTGTAGACCATGGTTTTATCAATCAGCTTTCCCATCACTGGGCACATTACTCAGCAGCCATACTGGAAAGGAGGAAATGCCCAATTTGGCTCACAGTTTCAGTCCATGGTCAGCTGACTCCAAGGCAGAGGCAACATGGAGGAAGGGCCTGGCGAAGCAGGCCATTCATGGTGGCGAAGGAGCAGAGTAGGGAGAGAGTGCTAGAGAGGAGCAGGTGAGGAACCTCACGTAGTACCCAAGGCCAGGCCTCCAGGACCCACCCCAGGAGTGTGCTTGAGTAATTTGCTAAGCTTTTAAAAGATATAATTAAGTTAATAAATCAGGATTAAGAGTCACAGTGGTTGACTGTGGGTAACTGAAACCATGGAAAGTGAAACTGCAGGTAAGGGGGCCTTGCACTGTATGTAACAAGGTCATGTCATCTGCTAACAGAGAGACTTTCTCTCTCTGTTCTGAATGCCTCTCCCCTCTTCTTGAACCTGCCAAGTAACTGGCATTGCTTCCAACAGGGGCCAGAATAAATGACATCATTTGCTAAAGAACATAGTCACTTGCTTGGCGTTGTGTTGGAGAGGAAAAATAGCTCTGTTCCTTGTAAGGCTTTCGCAAACATCCTTCCATTCACTCATGATCTTACCAGAGGAAACAGGTTCCATCTAGGAGTGTGACTGGCCAATAAATCACCAAGGAATTCTTAGGTGGAATTTCTAGAACCTCACCAGAGAATAAAGCTCCCATTGTGCAGGTATAATGGAAAGACAGATTTTATAACATGAACCCATTTCTATCACTTTGTAGCTATATACGTTGCATAAAATAAAAGTGATAACACCCATCTCTATGACCACTGTGAGAAGAAAACAAAGATGACATGGAAGGCTCGGAACCCCACCGTACACTCACATTCCCGCTTCCTACTTTCCACATCCATTGGTCAGACTAAATGATTCCTCAGTTTACTCTCTTACTCACACGAGGAGAACTGCCAGCGAGAAGACAGTTCCATTATCTTTCAAGAAAGCCCCACTTCTTCCTTACCCTCATCTCTAAGTCATGAGCAACCCTAAGAATAATCTGTTCTCTAAGAAGGGAAATAAACCAGGACCATGCAGTGTTCTTTTTGTTGTTGTTGTTGTTGTTGATAGTACCAGGGATCGAACACATGACCTTGCACTTGCCAGGCACTGAGCTACCTCCCCGGCCCTATGTGGTGTTCTTAAGAGTTCAGAGAATCTACAGGGAGAAAAATACCACAGAGCAACTGGGCCTAAAAACTCAGAACCTGGAGAACTGCAGGCACTCTCTGCGACCCACTTTGAACTAGATATATTTAAAGAAGTGTAGCTGTGATGCAAAGAAAAGTCTAAATCTCCCAAAGAAAAATTAATTTTTAGTGCATAGAACCAACTTTCTGGATCTCTTTCTCTTTCTTCCTCAATTCTCACACCTTACATGTACTCTAAAACTTTCTGCTTAACAGATCCCAAAATACCACTCCAGTAGAAGCCCAAAAAAGACTTATCCGTTCCCATTCCCTTTATTATGCAGATCAACTGAACTTCCTGAGATATCTGTTTTTAAATTTTTATTTTTATTTGTCTACGTTTGCAGTATGTATCGGTCACATTCACCGCGGGGAGCGGCTGTGTGTGTGTGTAACACATCTCCATTCTTTTACTTCCCCTTCCCGCCTCTCCTGCCTCCATCTCTTGCTCTTGTTCCCTTTTACAAAAGACCCATCTCCCTGTTTCTTATTACCTTTCTTCCACTTTGCTCTTTATTTCTATTTTGGGTTTCTCATATAAGGAAAACCACCCAATATTTAAGCTTGCTTGTCTGATTTATTTCACTTCAGTGATATTCTCCAGGTGCATCCATTTTCCTACAAATGACTCAAGTTCATCTTTCTTGGTGGCAGAATACTCCATTGTGTGTAAATACACACTTTATTTGCCTATTCTTCTATTAATGAGCATTTAGTCTGCTTCCAAGATTTAACTGCTGAGTTGTGCTGAGTGGCCGCCTTCTCCTCTGTCCTTGTTTATTGGCTTTTCTTTCTTCCTACTCATTCTCATTCTGCAGTTCAAGATACCCAGAAATCAATTTGGTAAAGCGCATTCCTCCTAGTGAAGAAGGTGAGGACAATCAGACACGGGTGAGGGTCTTATATATCTTCTTCCATCCTTCTTACTCTCGCCTCTATGTCCTTATGTAAAATGTTGTCTGAAGAAGTCATGGGTTAGGTTTTAAAATTTTATTTATTCATTCATTGGAAACTTCTTATTGAGTATTTACTATGTGTCTTTAAACACTGATAATTCAAACATTTGGAAGAAAATTTCACATCTTATCATTGCAGTCTCAGCCCTTCTATTTGTCCTGTTTTCCTTCAAGTTTCCTCTAAGGTGCCTCTGAAGGCATCAGCGTAGAAGTCAGCTGACTGATTATGTTATTATGAAGAGGAATTTTCTTCCCTCTTGCACCTCAGGAGAATTCTTCAATTGAAGATGCATGATTTAATTGTGACTAGAATAAGTGGAAATGACAAAATCATCTGTTACCTGCTGCAAATTTTAAATGCTTAAGGATTATCTTGAGCTTTATTTACCCTTAATTCTCCACCAAACCTGCCATTTATTCTCCTTATTTAAGCATGATGTTGGTGCATGTCAACTTGACTACTGGACTATCAGGTGCCCAGATATTTGACTGAACATTATTCTGGATGTCTGTGAGGACATCTGTCTATGCCTGTAATCCCAGCACTCTGGGAGGCTGAGAGGATGGCAAATTCAAACAAACCTCGGCCATTTGGCAATTTAGCAAAACTTTGTCTCAAAACTGAAAAAGACTGGGGATATAGCTCCTTGTGAAAGCCCTGGGTTCAATCCCCAGGGCAAAAAAAAAAAAAAAAAAAAAAAAAAAGGTGGGAGGAGTTAGGGGAAATGAACATTTGAATCAGTAGGTGAATGGACTTGTTAAAGCAGATTGAATAAACACGACTGACTTGCCTGTGAACAAGAAGGAATTCTGCCTGCCTGATTGCTAAGCTTGTCTTTTCCCACTTTGGGGCTTGAAAAATTGATGCTTCATGGATCTCAAGGATTCTGGCTTCCACAGTGGGACACACACCATTAGCTCTCTGGTTCCCTGGCCTTCAGACTGGGGCTGGAAGTTTACTACCAGCCCCACTGGGTCTCAGGCTTGCTGTCTGCAGATCTTAGGACTTCTCACCTCCACGACTATTTGGGCCAATTCCTTATAACATATTACATGTATATGTAAGTGTCATAATATGTAAATATAATAAATAATCATCTCTTAGTAGTTCTGTTTCTCTAACAAAACCTGACTAATATAGTTAGTAACTATAGGTCTTTGTTTTGTTATCCAACAAAAGCTCTAAAAGAAATTGTTAAAGGCAAAACAATTCCTTCTCTGTCCCTGGAAAAATGATACAAAATAAATTAAGTATTTATGGCTTCAGGTTGGTAGAGACTGGAAAATGTTGAGACTAAATTAAGATTTCTCAGTTTTGGTTGCGCATTATAATCATCTGAGATTTTTTAAAATCACAAGGACGAGGAGGGACTCAATCAGCAGGTTGTTTAGAGGCTCCCTAGGTGACCGCAATGCACAGCAGAGATTTAGGTGGTTTTGATGATTTTAGTGCTTTGGGAAGCAAAGGAGCTAGTTCATTCCTAGCTTGAAGTTGAAAAAAGGAAAGCTGGTAGCAGATAAAAAATAAATCCTTACACACTTACATTGGAATTGGACACATTACCCATTATCTTGCTCTAAGTTTTGAAAACTCCTAACATACTATAGTAGCCATATTTTAATGCAAATTAAAAATACAATGAAGGCAATGTTTTGGTGAACTTTTTATTCACTAATCTCGTTCCCCCCCCCCATGCTTCTGGCTTTGTCGGGGGGTAATATAAAGTTGAACCAGTAATTAACATCTTCCAATATACGATGTACTACATAGATTTTTTTTAAAAAGGTAAGTCACCAAAGAGGATTAGTCACCAAGCTCCATTATCTAAAAAAATAATTTACTCTAAGGAATGACTAAATTCTTGGAAAAATTTCTCATGCAGTGTTTGGAATACACAAGCCACTTCTCAGTGAGACAGTAGCAAAGAGAGAGAGGAGGAGAGAGAGAAAAAGAGAGAGAGAGGAGATATTGAAAAAGATGAGGTACAATGGAAAGAGAGAGGAAGAGGGAGAGAAAGGCTAGCAGAGAGAGAGATGGACGGTTATAGTTCTTGAGAGGCCATTAAGAGCCAATTCCCTCGCCATATACCTCTCTCCACTCACTCAGCCCTGGTAAATGACTTTTGTGATTTGCAGAGCAGAGGAGGGGCTCCTCATTTCCTGTGTATCATTGCATTACTTACTAATATCTGAAACTGGACTGAGAGATGGTGTAAGCTGAATAGGAGGAGGACAGGAAAGAAGTTGTAATCGTATGAATTTATTCTTTTAGCTACATGCTTTGTTTTGCCAGTGAACTCATTTTATCTGATATCTTACATGATGGGAAAAAAACTACAGTAATTTATTAAAATTATGAGAGTGGGAAAAGTAATTTCAAAAAAAATTGAGGTCCAAAGACATCCTAGGATAGATTACTTTTTAAAATATATACAGAATCCAAAAACAAATGCCCATTGTCACACCTCCTTGGGCTGCCCCTCAGCTAATGCTCCCAGTTACCAGGCAGAGGGGGCTCTCAACAGCTCCTCCTTGAATTGTCAAAGCTCAGCCAAAGGCGGGAACCACATCTTAAAATGGCTTGGGAAGAAAGGTTGGTGGGTTGACAAAAGCTGTGTATCTTGTAATTTATCACACTAACTTATATTTGGACAAATGAAAATTTGTTGGCTAAACATTAAAAATCACCATTTCAGAGGATTAGCACTTCGCGTGAGGCAAGGAACCAGCGCATGACTGATTAGCTAGGCTTCGAAGGGGATGAAACCAATTGGCTTTAGGTCAGGAACACTTTGCTAGTGCATATTTTGTTTCTTGCCCCTCTGGGTTTTCTTTACCAGGACCTTACAATTCAGGAAGTCATTTTTTAGATGTCTATTCTAAAGGGCAAGAGCCATGTTTCTTTTGTATAGAGTACATCTCATTAGTTTTTTACAAACAAACGGTCTCAAAATCGCCATTAAGCAGTCATCTAGTAGTTTTTCTCCATTGTCCTTTATTCTAATTATTAAAACATTGACTTTTTCTGTTCACGAGCTTGGCTACTAACATGACCCATGATTGGTCTAGGCCCCTTATAATACAACCATAACTCCTTTTGCTAAATATTTATTTTCCCAGCTTCCCTTGCAGTTAGTTGTGCCCATGTGACCAGTTTAAACCAATCAGATATAACAGGGACTCCCCAGGGTATTCTAGATAATATTTTACTTCCTGACAAAAGAGACACACATTCAAGGAGATTTTTTTTTCCCTCGGGCACTCCTTTTGTTCTCCTGTCTGTGCTACTGATAGCACTTGAGCTGAAACTTGTGAACCTCATCCATGAGGTGGCCACCATGATGGAAAATGAAGATGGCCTCGGTGATACTGTCCAGAGCCTTGATATTGGTGAACCACTCATCAAGTCCTGGGGTGCTTACAAGATTCTTGTTGAGTGAACAATAATATCCTTTTGACTTAAACCAATGTTTTGGACTTTTTAGATACTTACAACCTAAATCATCATCATCAATATAATTGCTTTCCTTTCAGGACATAGGTTTGTTACCTTGTCATGTTACTGTGGAGTTTCCTTCAGCTTGTCTTTCCTGATTTATTAATCCAGTTTTATACAATTTTTAAATATTTGGTGACCTCATGAAAACAAATTGAGTTTTCTTTCCATGAAATCTAGTAATTCTTAATGTGTAGACTAGGCTTATATTAACCATCAACAGTCAATATTAGTCATTTATAGGTAGGTACCTTGACAAGTATTTCTCATCTAGAAGGTTGGTACTATAAATATAGCCATGTATTATTTCTATGTTGATGAATAGATATTGATGTTCATTTGTTCTGAAAAACTAATCTTTTATTGGACTTCAAATTTTATAGAGTGCTTTCACACCTATTAGTTCTATTGATTGTCACAACATCATGCAGCAGATATTATTTTTAGCTCTGTTTTATAGATAAGGATAATAAGACTGAGGAAAATTAAGTGAGTTTCTCCTACTAATTCAATTAATAACTTCAAGTACTTGTATGTAAATCAAAGCCTATATTCTTCCCCCAATACCAAGGCATGAAGAATAGTCATTTGAAAAGCTCTGAGACTCTTGATTTCAATCTTCAACCCCCAAATCTCCCAGGACGCATTTTTCATAAATGATATTAAACTTCCTAGAACTTCAAATACATGATTTATTTACCATATCCATAACAAACTAGTTACATAACAACAGAAAATAATGTAAGTTTCAGTAGAACATTCTGTCTTGGTTACTTTTCTCTTGTTGCTGAGACAAAATACTTCACCCCAAAAATGAGGGAGGAAAAGGTTTTTTTTAGCTTATAGTTTGTGTTGGTTTTAGTCCATACTCAGATGGCTCTAAGGCAAGGTGGCCTGGCTAAGGGGTCATTGTTCATGGCAGTTGCAAGTGACAAGAGCAAACAGGGTAAAAAGGGAAAAGCACCCCTCCTTTCCTCCCTTATATCAATATGCCAACTCCCCACCCCTGGGTGGGTGCAGCACTCACACCACAAATTCCAGCACTAGATAACAAATCAATCAGAAATGCTAGACTCAGCCACCTCCATGACACATGAGGCTTATGGGGGATACCCAAAAAATACCATAACACTGGCTTAATGCATATTTTGAATGGCTGTGAAAGAGCCTCAGAACAATATGTAGAATACTCCTTCTACTGGCCTTCCACATATTATAATTATAATTAATTTTTCTTACATATTATAATTAGTATGTAAGCTTACCCAAGAAGAAGACCTTGTCTTAGCTGATGTGGCACAGTGCCTGCCACACAGTCAGTCTCTCTATTTTGTAAATAAGTGAGTTACTGATGTAATCATGATCATAAACTCAGAAACACTCATCTTTTCTCTCTTAAGCTCATGTGGTCTATTTTCTCCAAACATGGCTTTAGATACCCACGGTTCTCTGCAATTTAAAGGAAGAAGCATTATAAGCAGCAACAAAATGGAGTTTTGGCACACTTACTCCTTCTTGAACTGAAGGAAATATCCAAAAACAAGAGCAAAGCAATTAGCTTTTTCAGTAGTAATGGAGGTTTCTAGAAGTAGCTTATCCATCTTCCATTGGGAACTGTCTCTTTTCTAATCGCTTTTTTTAGTTGAGAAACATCCCTGTTAGAGTCTAGTGTGCACTTTTGGTTTTTAATATTGCAATCACATCACCACAGGTAGTGAAGGAGAACAACTGGATTGAGGAAAGCTATACACCTATCAAAGTGTCAGCAGAGTGAAATTATGGTTCAGATCATCTTAATTTTCTGTGAAAGTTTTTTTAAAAAACTGGAAATCTATATTTCTGGTGTTTTTGAAACCTAATTGCTCTAATAAAGGAAAGAAGCTCACAATTAGGATCCAAAACATATAGGAACCATCACTAAGAAAAACAAGGTTGTCCTGAAGGGGACTTAAAAAATGTTCCTATTTGGATTTTAGTTTTTTATAATTATTCTTTTTTCTCATTTTTTAAATTTTAAAAAACAAAACATAAAGGATAGAAGTGATAGAGAATTTCCAAAAAAGTAGGAAATTAACACTAGTTAATATATTGCATATTGTTATCTCAGAAGTGTTGTTCAGATTATAAGATTTAGGCATGAAAAAATGATCAAACAAACAATGGAAGCACAAACTGTTCTTTTTGATGAACTTTCAGAGCTTAGTAGTATAGTTATCTATCTTGTATACACACACACACACATATATATATATTTTTTTAACAGTCTGTTCAACTTTATTTGCTGATCAAATTGTTTTCAGAATGAAGAATGAAGGGAAGATAAATGATCAGTGAAAAAGTTTAGTCATTAAATATACTGTGTTAACTTTGCAAACATCAGCTAACTAGAAAGCCCATGAGAACTAAAATATAGATCATTCCATGATGCAAAGACATACAGAGTGGCAATCATCATAATGTCAGAGGAGTGAATCTTATCATTCATGGTAGCATGCAACAAAACTTAGGAAAATATGTACTGCTGTTAATCTGATATGCACCAATATTTGTAATACTGGGAAGGAAATTCTTGAGAAGGAATAGAGCTGTGAAAATAAATGTTCCTGCTCCATAATAATATGACTCTGATAGGCTCCAAGCTATTTATGCTCAACAATATATCACACTCCCACAGGTGAGTGCTGAGTGAGTTTACCAAAAGCTAAACCTGCTTGGTGTTTTATTTCTTCTTGTGGCCTCTGCCATATTTTACTTCTCTTCATTCTGAAATAGCTAAGTAGGATGCTGGAAAGTCAAGGGGGAGACTTGCTTGTGGAGAAAGCAAAAGAGAGGGTTTTATCCAATTTTCTCATCTACATCTTCATCTCTAGGTGTCCTTCATGATGCAATTACTTAAAGAACCAATTTAAATAAAAATATATGAAAGGCAAACTATTTAGAACTTCATAACGATGATTAATTGCTACAGGGAAAAAATTTCAATCCATTTGGATGATAAGATATGGTATTCAATTTTAACACTTTCTTTAAATGCAAATCTTGAGAATTATCAGCGATTCCTGAGCTCTGCATTATGTTGGAACTTTGGGTGCTAGGAGAACAGGTGGCCTACTCGCCGCCTTGGTATGCAGCTGGGGGCCTGCCGGTGCATGGGCTAAGGATCAGACATCGATCCATATCCCTCCACTTAGCAAGTCAGCACCGGTGGTCTAAGTATCTCTTGGGAGGATGAATGTATGCAGCGTGGCAAGTAAGGGGGATTTCCTCCTACCATCTCTTTGAAGGCAAATATTTTTATCACGGTTTTGCTCAGTTTTGATTAATGGTACTGCTCTATTCAATATTCTGTTTTTATAAGTTCAATATTTCCTTCCATTTTCCTTTACCTGATTGAAAGGACAGCTAATGTGAACAGAATGGGCTGTACTATTGTGCCCATTGCTCATGTTCTGGTGACCTGCTGTGAGGTTCTGTGGTAGTTTCACTGCACTATGGTCGCATGGATTTGTTCTGTCTTGTTCTGCTGTATTTTGCTACCTTCAAAAAAAAAAAGTAGATAACAAAATACCTCCAAAAATCTCCCAACTCCACCAAAGCTGATCCATGGAGCATGGGTGAGGAATAACTCAAAAATAAGGCAACAGAATTATATAAGGTGATTAAAAATTAAATAACAAAAACAAAACAAGTCAGTAAGGTACAAAGCAACCTGAAACAGGATATAACTAAACAGATAATGGACTTAAAAAGTAAAAAGAAGAAAAGAAAGTGCTCTAGAGGATATGGCTGCATGTATGTTTAAGTGTGTAGGATTGATAACCATGTTGCTAAGTTGTTACTGGCTTATCGAACTTCTTTGTACTCTCACTGTTTGAATGTCCACTTTGTATGCTTTAATTTTGTAACTTTAACAACTATGTCTAAGAAGACAACATATAATTTATCAACTAGTGATTTCTTACTGCTTTTTTTTTCTGAAATTCTGTATTGTTTCTACCCCTTTTTCTGTTTTGCTTTTTTTCCTCTTTAAATAAAATTTAAAAAAAATAAATAAATGCAAATCTTTAAGTGGAACCAGAACATATAAAATACTCAAGCTTGGCACAGTGGCACCTACCTCTAATCCCCCCAGCATTTGGGAGTCTGAGGCAGGAGTTCAAGGTCAGCCGGGGCCACAAAGTGAATTCAAGATTCCCCTGAACTATATAGACATCTATATAGACGTCTATATAGACATCTATATAGAAATATATACAGATATATATAGTTGAAGACAGTAAAAAAGTCAACTCTTTTCCCCAGGATATTCTTAGATTAGCACCTCCAGAGACCCTTGTGCCTCCCAGAAACACAGCTGGAACCAGGCATTCCTTGCAGTCCTGTTGCCAGAGCCATCGTCTATGGAGCAGCAGTGTTGCCCTCCCGGCCTCTGCTCCTTCACTAACAAAATAGAGTCTTGATACTAATTTTTTTATTCTGATTTCTAACTATGATTACTCACATTAAGATCTTGCGAAGAAGTCTCCTGGGAGTAAAATCTGAAGACAGGCTCCTATGGTTTGCATTAGCGTAAGTTCATCTGGAATACAATGCACTTCTTTGTTCTTGAAAAACACAATAAGAACCATCTGAAGCCCCAGAGTCACATCTCAGGCCCTACAGTCAGTGCGTTTCACTTTCTGCTCAAACCTCGCACAACACCACACAGTCAGGTATTTATCTGCAGTCCTCAAGATTTTAAGGCCCTTAAGATTATGTGTGTCACATTAGCAAGTTGGCAAGAGTGTCCTTTCCATCAGGAAGAGCCGAATGACGGAGTGTACACAATCTTCTTGGTCAAGTTACAATGTGGTAAACTAAACGTTTTTATTCTAAAGGGTGTACCCTCACCTGGAGGGTCCCTCAGGTTGCATTTTTGTTTTCCTGCACAGCTGTTCTGTGTTCTCTTCTGTCTAACTCTGCTGGGCAGTATTTGCATATAAATAACGGTGCAGGCTCCCCTGGTATAATTGGAAGGGCTGCGAGTACCACAGAAATTTAAGGAGAGTGGTGAAGTGATTTCCCGGGTAATCTGAGAAAGTGATTCTTATCAGGTAGGAGCTGTCCAGGAGCCATGAGGTGGCAGAAACCTGGACAGAAGGACCCCATCCTGAGCAGCCCTGAGGGCCAGTTCCAGGCATAGACCCCCAGGTGCAGGACATTGCTGAGCAAGCGTGAAGGAAGAGCTTTCTGAAGCTGAGAGCTGAACCTGATGACCTCGCAACCCCAGGAAGGCCCACACTACTGAAAAAGGACTTCAGAGAGGCCACAGTTGACCCCTGCTGCAGACACATGTGGCCACAGCACCTAAAGGCTCCTACTAGACAGCGTGGCCACCGATCAGGTGAGAAGTGAGTAGTAATTTCCACAGCTCTGACCCCCAAATTCTGTGACTTTCTTGGTTAAAAAAAAACCACCTTGATCTTGTACAAGACATAAGCACATAGAACCAGGGACAGAATGATTCAGAGTACATAGCAGTTCACTGCAGATGTGAGCAACCCTTTAAAATGATGGTGTTGTGAAGATCTTGAAGTCCCATCTCTGCAGGTGGAAGAGGGAACTGAGTCCGGCAGTGACTGGCCCCCGGGTGGTCAGATGAGTGGGACTATTCTGGACTCTGGGTGTCCGTCTCTTCCATCACACATGTGGGCTCTGAGCCGTTTAACTTTTGTGCTGATCGCATGTTGGAGATAATAGATGCCACTTAAGTGGATAGATCTGTGTGGACAAAGGGAAATGCAGATTTGAGACAACTGTGCAGATAATTCTGTTTCCCAAGATGCTAAAAATGTTCTAATGGAAAATACAAATAATTGAATCCTGGCCATTTTATTTGGGAAGTTTTTTTTTTAAATATATGATTTCCTTATTCTCCATTTTACTTCTCTAAGCTCTCCATAGATGAAGATAGTGTTCTCATCTCCAGGGAACAGCCCTAATAAATAATTTAGTAGACAAATATAACAAAATGAGAGAAAAGTGATCAAACTTGCTATCACTGATAGTAATTTCTCATATCTAGTGAAGAAAGCAGCATCTCTCATGTGCAATTTTTGCCAAAAATGCCTACTCTGAATTAAGCATGTAGGTAAATAATTTAAAGCATCCTACAAAATACCAAATCTGAATGCTTCAAAAGTTATTAGTGTCATGAAAGTTTTGGAAAGGGTGCAAGAACTGTTTTAGACTACAAGAGACTGAAGATACCGAACAGCTAACTCAGTGCCCATTCTTAATTATCTACAGGTAAAAAAAACGTAACTAAAGATCAGAATGGAGCACTGAGGGCAATTTGAGTACAGACCATATACGCGATGATTTGATTACCTCGGTGCACGTCTAGGGAGTCTGCCAGCGCAGTGGGGTAGGACAGCATTCTTACTCCCAGGGGCTCTGTGCCAGGATGAAGCAGTGGTATGATGATGCCTACAGCTTACTTTCGGGTTGTTCCTCCAGGAAAAAATGTAGGGTGTGTTTTCATGTGGGGGAGGGGAGAGCGCCCAGGGAAAGATGTTGGCAGTTGGTAGTTCCAGGATACAATTCCTATTGTCCTTGAAATTTTTCAAAATAAAAGTTAGGGAGAAATATTGAAAGCTCTGTGGGTTGTTGTGTTCCATACAAAGGATGCACTACAAAAGAATAAAATAAGAGCCTTTATAACCTGTCCAGTAAATTATTACTGGCCCTGGACAAGCATCAATTAACAAGGCCATGATAAAGCCCTATGTAACACTTGCTCAAATGCTAAATAAGTGACAGAGTTGGTTCTGTGTGTTTCCCAAGCGAGTCTCTCTCCAGTTATTCCAGAGTTCAACTTTAGTAACATCATAAATGCTATGGATGAGATAATCTAACTTCTAGAACTGCAGAAAATGGAGGATCTGTAGTCACAAATAATTGGAACAAACCCCAACTAGGTCTACTTTTAGCAGATAGCATGTTTTCTGCCCCCGAACCCAGAAGTTATCCCTTTCTAATTAGAAATAGAGTAATCTGGCATCCATGCTCCAGTGTACAATGCTGTGTGTGTGTTTCATAAATGAAAGAAGGGTTTCCAGTGCCTGCCTGCTTGGGCTGAGCCAGGAAGCTGCCCCAGAGAAGACAACCATGGAACCAGTGGAGGAGGAAGGAGGCAAAAGAAGCCTTGGCAAAACGTGGCAGGAGAAAGACTCAAAGTAGCTGCCAGCTAATCAATTTATCTAAAATATAAAATAAGATTTATTATTCCCAGAGCACCTGCATGAGTTTTTCCTCCACTTCTTCAGGGTCACCAGTTTCCTGTTGGCAAACCCAATGACATTTTTAGGCGGAAGCTAGCTGGATCTCTCTTTTATTGGGCAGTATCTTTCACTTTACTGCCCAATCTTTTCTGAGTCCCAAGACACTGTTTGTGATACTTTGTCCTATCAATGTGGTTGGGTTGGGAGACACCCAGGAGACTAGAAAAGCACATTCATGGGTGTGTTTGGGTGGGGCATGGCCTTGGGGACTCTCTGTGGTCCCTGGTCTCTCCTCTTTGGCTCTTTCCCTGTCTCTCTCCTTTGTGGGTGTCATGAGTCAAGCATTTTTGCTCTTTTTGCCCTTCCATAATGATGATTGAGTCTCAGAACTGGAATTGGCTGACAAAAGGTGAAAAGCTCTCTAACCATGAGCTAAATTAATCCTCTCCCCATCTAAATTACAGGTGTCACGTGTTCTGTTCCAGTGAGGGGAAACTGGCTGACACTAGAGAGAGACTCGCTACACAGCTACCCTGAAACCTTCCTGTCTCCCCTGGAAATTTCTCTACTGTCAGCCTGAAGAAGTGGAATGTAAAAGCTCAAAGAGAGACTGGAATGAAGGCAAGGAAGGGAAAAAAGTGGTGTAAAATAACATTTTTGGCCTTTTTGGCAAAAAGAGAAATGCAAGTATTTTAGGTTAAGAGTAAAGGGCCCATAGGAAGAGAGCATTGGAAGATATAAGAGAAGGGGTGAATTATTCCAGAAATGTGGCAAACACCAATGTGGGCAAGATGGGTCCAGAGGGGCAGAGGTGAAGGGTGAGGAAAGCCGAGGTTTGAGTCAAGTAAAAATGATGTGAGACCAAGCAATGCACGGATGAAGCAGCCTTCAAGGAAAGCAGCACTGAGAATCACTACTTCACCAGTGATGTCACGAAAGATGTGTCACTCAGGACTTGTCAGTTGCAAATGGTGGAAATCAAACTCAAATATTTAAGAAAAAAAGAAAGAAGGAAAGAGAAAGAGAAAGAGAGAAGAAATGTTAGCCTCCACAACTTTCAAAGCGTGTACAGTCATCAGGAGTACTCACATCCAGATACTCAAGGGATGGCATCAAATTCTCTTTTCCTCAGCTCTGTTGTCTTCTGTTATCCTGGTTCATTTCCAGGCAGGCTCAGTCCCTGTGCCCACACCACCACTCTTCTGCACTGCTTAGCA